>VZRL01004259.1:510417-627303 GCA_013397895.1 Origma solitaria | reverse complement strand
TTTCTTGTTTTTTTTTCTTTTTTTTTTTTTGATGTTATGAGAGCTGGAGTGGCCTTTACAACACCTGAAGGTTACCTTTTGGGTCCAAATGCAAGGTCCTTTTGTGCAGATCCACAGGAATTAAGATTTAGATCATGGTATTTTTCCTAGAATCATTGACCTGCCATAAGGGCTTTCAAAGACATGTGCTCAAATTCACCTTTCCCCCCCTGCCATCTATATCTTAATTGCTGCAGGAGCTTGTACGAGTCAAAAGGATTGAAAACCAAGGGAACTGGAGTAAAAATTCAGAGCTAATGTCAGGAATCTATGTTCTTTCAAAAGTCTGCAGTTATTCTCTTGGAAGTTGCTCGCTTAGATCCTAATCAAAAATGGAAAAAGAGAAATTATTACAACAGTCAAGACCTAGAGGATGCAAAATATAGTCAAAGAAACAAGAGGCAATTTCAGTTCACAATGCATCTCACAAGCAGTATGATTATCCTTACTGAAAAGAGTTTGTAACTGTTTTACAAGAAAGAGAACACGTGTGTGAAGATGGAAGCCTGGGAGACAAAGAGTTTCTTAAACTCAGGCTTTTTTAATGGGGTAAAAAATCTTCCATGTGAGATTTATCTTTTTTCAAAAGCACTTTTACTTCACGTAAGTAGTTTGTATATATTTGAAGGTGAAACTGTAAAGCTGCAGAACTCCATCACTACTATGCAACATTCTAGAAATGAGCAATGAGCAAGAAATGGGATGTAAAAATTCCAGAGCTTCTCTGAGGCACGTAATTTTTGAAGCTGCTATAGACATCTAAAGAGTGAATTCTAATACTAAAATCTGGATCAACAGTAGATGTATTAAGATATAGCTAAACCTGTAATTATTACAGTTATCATGCTTATTATTTTGACTGCAGCCTTTTCTATATGGAAAACACTAATTTTTTATTGGTGCTTATATTAAGACAGCAAAAATGCCCTGCCAATCTTACTGCTGTTATTAACAAATAATTTCTGACAGCAGTTTCTGTATGGTGCTTTGGGAGGTAAGTGCTACCTTGACAATAAATTGAATTATTATTATTATTATTATTAACAAAAATAATGAAAATTAATATAACAAAAAAGAATATAATTATGATAATGATCATAATAATCTATATGATATACTGACTGAAGACATAAAAGTAATAAATGGCACATTACTGGTAAAAAGAAGTAGCCAGCAGCCTGACTGGAGACAAAGAGTGAGATACCGACTTGTACTTGTATGGACTTATTTTTAATACTCAGAAATGCATTTATAAAGTAAGCACTATTTGAATGATGGAAGGTCAGATACAGGGCACCACCAAGCAAGGCCTGCAAAAGTTCAGCAAACTACATCAAGACAAACCAAGAACTTTTGTGACTGCATTGTTAAATTCAGTATATTCAGAGCTCCTTTTCTGAAAAATAATTCCTTCTTTGTCTAGAAAGTAAAGAAGAAAACAGAACATCAAAAAATATTACTGAATCAATGTTGGAAATCAGTGCTGTGAGTATGATAAAGAGCTAAAATGCTAGTTTCTTGCTACCAATATCTTATATTCAGTGGTGCTTAATTTTTATATTCTGAAAAGCCTGGTTATGGTCACCCATTTGTTGAAAAATCAAGATCATATGTTCTCGGTCCTTTTTAGTCATACTGAAGACAATTCCACCCTCCCTTGCCACCTTGCTTCAAGTACTTCATGTTTTACATTACATGATCTAATTGCCCCATATTTTAATGCTTTATCTTTCAAAAGAAAGGGAATACAGGTCAAAGAAGTTAGATAAGCATTTCTTGTCCTTTATATCAGAAATTAGATATATATATATTATATTTGCGTTATTTAGCCCCTCAAGCAAAATTCCTTGAAATTACCATGTATTTAATCCAGATATAGGTTTCACAGTCAGTTTCAGTTAACTGAGACTGATTTTTGCAAGAAAAAAACAGTGAATGTGGGCAATTTTGTAACAATCATTAGTATTGTCCTTCTGCATAAATGCATAGAAGCAAGTGCTCCTCTGAGTGGTCTCAGAAAGGTCATTGAGGGCAAAGGATGATATAAACAGTCACCTAAAAGCATGGCAAATCAATCATAATTAACACTCAGAGGTACTTCCTGCCCACAAAGACCCTGGAGGGAAAGATCACAGGGAGGCATCACAAGACAATGTGCAGATACAGGAGCACACAGGTTTCCTCTCTCCAGGCCACCCTTCTGGTTGATGAGTTTGTGCCCTCCCTACAGTAAGACAGATGTGGGAAATCCCACCTTGCACAAAAGGGTTCAGGTCTGAGGTAGCGCTGACAAGGTGCAATAGATAGACAGACCTTCAGAAAAAGATTTTTCAAGCACGCAACTTTCAAGCACATAAGCAACTATAAATAACAATTGAACACCTCTGTCCCTTCTCAAGGCCCTGGCCGCCTCTCCTGATATTGCACAGGCAGCTATTACTATAATCTATTAAAACCACCCTGAAGCTAACTGGAACATCCAAGGAGAAAGCTGTGTTTTAGAGACAATTTCTAAAGTATTTAGTCTCAGAAGGTGAAAGGTGTGGGTATTTATTGACCACAAAATCTACAGTTTTGAAACATCTGCAGCAGGCACCTAAGCCAGTCTTTGTAATTCACATATTAGTGTCTTTACTTGAAACAGAAAGAATTGCAGGTTAAGGAACCAAATTTCCCTCTCTTGAACACGGTGCAGTGAGAGTTATTTAATAAGGGAAGAAAACACTGACACCCATTCTCTTTTCTTTTATTCTCTTTTCTAGCCCAGCAAGAATGTCTTCTGAACTAAACCCTGTGGTACAATGCCCATCTTGTGCATCCTCTTGAGTCTCACAAAACAGAGAAAGATGCACATATCTAAAGCTGTCACAGCTGTATTTGCCCAGAAACAGACCCTTCAGCACATGGCATGCATTTTTGGCATCCCCAAGGTCATATGGCAGTCAGACTGGGTCTAAGGGAAGACTTAATTTGAATTAAACATTTGCTCACACAAAGAATAAAATACAAATACCTGAAATCCAAACATCTGAATACATGATGGTTCCTCATTGCAGATCATCATTGAAGATTTATTGTAGGACCAAAACCACAGACTTGGTCTGCTAGAAAAAATCAACAGTTTCTGTGTAGATTAGACGAGAGAGAAAAGCATAGCCAATGCTACAGAGGTACTTTTAAAGCTGTGATCACTATAGGTCAACTATTTAAAACTTCTTTTACAGAACAAATTAATTTGTGTCTGATATTATACATTCAAGTGCAGAACATGTGCAGTGTGCTATCATTACCAGAGGCAGAAGTCTCAAGGCCTATCGCAGTAGGCACACCAGACTTAGTGACTTAGTGACAATTAGTCTGTGTCTACTTCATCCTACAGTCTTGAGTGTTGAAATGATAGTGACCAGTTTGTTAGAGCAGCACCTGAGGTCACACCACTGCTATATCCCTTAACCTTCACTGTCCTCCACTCCAATCCACCACAATCTCTGTTGAAGTTGTTGACAGAATCTGCATCCCTGCTTCTGCATCAGGACTTTCACCTGCATTAGTGAAAAAGTAGTGGGGCTAATAGCAGGAGTACCTCGGTAGCAGAAGAAAACAATAGCTGTGCCAGTGGAAAGCTGGAGTTGTCTTTTCCCCAGACAGAGACTGCTGTGATGATGGCCAATATCACTTCAAAACTGTGGACTTCCATGAACTGTTGCATTGCTCTCAGTCTGATCATGGACTGAAACAACGTTTTTTACTTCAACAAAATTTACACTAATGTGATTATTTTTAAATAGCTACAGTAATAATGCATCATAGCAGAGTAAGAAACAAAAAGAGTGTTTGGCACAACAGAATTAACATTCCTCACATAACAGTTACCATACTATATACTCCTGATTCTGGTGGCACTTTTTTCTGTGAGCTCCACTTGGAACTCAGTGATGGCACTGAGTGTATCTCACAAATGAAGCTTAGCTCCACTTAGATTCCGAACAAGGATGCATTTACTATGTAACAAACCCAGTGCATGCATAACCAATTTAAATGCAATTTAAATACTATTATGGGGGTGAAGCACAATTAATTTTAAAATCATATTTAAGTGTTTTTTAGTTTGTGATCTCCTGCCTCATTTAACGTGAAGAGAACACCACTAAATCATTTACTTTGCACATAAGGGAAGCTTACTTTCTGCTCAAGTGTTTAGCATTTTTATTCCTTTTTGTTTTCTTTTTTAAACCAGAAGATTTTCTGCTATTGCCGTGATTACATTGTAAACTGTTTAAAAGCCTCTGTTCACAAAAGAATCCTGCAGGAATACTGAAGCTTTCACTGACTTCAATCTAGCAGGTTTGTCAAATTTTTTGAGTTTGAAACATGGTGAAACAAGTAACACACATTCAGTGTTCTACTCTTAGTAGGCCTATAAACATTTTGGTTTGTACACATAATGACAGACCTCAGGCAACTGAAAGAAATCCACTCAGTGAGTTAAGAGGAGATTTTCCAGACAAGAATGGTAGCAAGATGCATGATGGTCTCAGGTATGTGATGATGTATCATAACAACACAGACACATAAATGGAATTAGTGGCTGTAAACAAGTATGAGTTGAAAGGTTACAATTACACAGAGGAAGCCTCATCATTCATTTACACAAGTGTGTAGCATAGCACCACCCAATACCTCAGACTTGATAAAAAGCACACAAGTGTGTACACAACTTACCATCTAAGCTCCACTATGATGAAAATCAAGCACAAACATTGCGATTTTCTAAACACAAGATAAGTTCTTTACTGGTTTGGGTCCTCAGGTCTTTCCCTGAGGTTAAAAGGCATGGGACAGATTAAAAGATACATGGTTAAAAGTACATGACCAGCACTTGGTAGTTTTTGTTGCATTGTAGTTCTCATCTCTCACCTATTTATCAGACAGGATGGTTTGTCATGAACACATCTTCACTTACTATCAGACATAGAAAATAATGCAGGACTTTCTTATCCTTGGACAACATGCTGGGTTGAGGGCCCCATAGGGCACAGACTGACTATTTAGGTGCATATGAATGACTCAGTCTAGTGATAGAGAGGGATGCTTGTGCCAACTCTGAGCAAAAAACTTCTCAGGTGGCCAAACTAATCCAGAAAAAATGCCATTCAAATATAATTATATCCAAACTAGATCTGACATTGCAGTGCACAATGCAGCAGACACCTTTCGATACGTGCTTTTAGAGTGGTTAGCACAAAAAACCAAGCAAGCTTCAGTTGCAGTGATCTTGCAAATGACAACAGGATCTCACAATTAGGGGTACTGCAGTTTTCTTGCATGATACATACTCAGACTACTGCCTCAAAAAAAGTGCCACTACTTGAGCCCAGTTCATTCACTTGAAGTAACTTGGGTTATCTCAAGTAATAAATGTGTATTTTTTCCAGCACAATTCAACACTATTCTCCCTAATTAGGACACAGATCCCATGGGCAGACTCAGCTTGTGTGCTCTGCATTCCTGAGCTATTTGAGGAATGAAAGAGAGTGGTAAGAAGGGTCCTACCTGACAGGACTATTGGCCTCTACTCGTATGTTATATCTCTAAAGGTGTCACAACGTGTTTCTCAGTAAATATGCCATCATAAGTAAATAAAATTTAACACGCCTCTCCAAACTCAACACAAAAGCAGCTCCAACCAAACAGACAAATAGTCCCACTCATTCTTTTCAGATGATTTCTGCACAACAGCACAGAGGACAAGATTTATCCCCTAAAAAAATTTGGAGACAGATTGGTTCCTTTTTTCTGTAGCGCACATCTTACTGGGCAATTCAAAGCTGTTTTCTTGAACTGGTGTTGTAAAATCAGACATTCAGGATCCTCACGCACAGGCAGAAATGTCTGCAGAGGAGAGAAATCCACTTTCTGCTTGCATATATTGCTTTGCATGATATATATATATACAGCATTAAAGAAATCTTTGAAAATGAAGTCATCAACCTTGCTTGATGACCCTGCTCCAGTTCAGTCTTTCCACTGGCTTCAGGAGAACCATCATTCCCTCCATGGTATTATTCAAGTTCATTCACTATGGCTCAGTGAATTGTCTTATTCATCCTTTCTCTAAATAATTACATACAAATTAGAAGTGCTGTGGAGGATTTTAACTACATTTTAACTTTACACTGCCTCAGCCTATGTCCCCACCTTTTCATTCACTGCTTAGGTTTAGGCCCAGGATTTTGGTTAAACCACCAAGGAAAGCCTTGCTGCTGCAAGAAGCAGAGATGATGATCCGTGAGGTAGCCCTCTTTCTTCCCAGCAGGCCTGAGTGACAGACCTGCAGAAGTTTGCTCTTTTCCAGATGAAATCTAAGTTTAAAGAGGATTCATTCTTAAAGCCCTTGAAGCATAATCTCCAAACTCCAGCCTGGGTGATTACAGTGTGACTCTAGAAATTCTCTCTGTAGTCTCAATTGGATATGTCACTCTTCCAGCTCCTAAAAACTGCTGAGCAATGTTGCTAATGTATTTCAACGGGAGTGGTATATTTCGGTAGTGTTTAAAATATCTTCTGTATTTCCTCACAGAAAGAGGACAAATTTCAGAATGCTATTTTAGGCAGGATATGTAGCATCTTTTCCATGGACAATCCACACTTATTAAGGCTGAGGTTTTTTGTTTGATTGCAATAGTGCATAACCCTGTTTAAGAAGTCTGCAGTCACCAACAATACCAGATCCTCATTCATGCCCACTGATTCCGACAGCCACAGTGCTCTGTCACATGGCGAAGTAGCTCAAGGAATGCATCTACCCAAAAAAAAAGATGATTTCCCCTTCTGTAGATTATTAGTTGGGCAAGGACTGAGCCAACAGTTGTGCTGACACAACATACAGGTAATTATGGGGTTCATTACAGAGAGAATGCTTAAATCATACCTTCTACAAGAGAAATGCCATGTAACTTAGCCCTAAGCATGCTAGCGTAGAAAAGAGGAAAGGCTGATCCTCCAATGAGGATATCTGCGAGAAGTCTTGCAGAAAGAATGGATTTTGAACACCTAATTGAGCAAAATAATAAAATATTCACCATTTGAATGCCTCTAGCTATAGCCTTCTGCATGTATATTTTAAGGACAAAATACGTTGAGTGAAACAGGCCAAGTTTGAGTCTATCCTTGGAGCAGTGACAATGTAATCTGTTTTCTCCCCTCAGGAGGGTAAGGGGTCTGGTGACACATCTCTTTCTAGAGAGAATACCTAAACTAAACTAGCAAAATTCATAATTAAACTGACAATAGCACAGACACCTGCAATAGTCAGCACATGTTGCTAGTACAGATGTGTACTGAATTCAGACCACGGAAATGAGAAAACCCATGTGAACAGCCTGGTGGTCCATACTGACTCAGTGGTTTGCTTAAAAATTACTGTATGATTTGGGCATTTAGGCCATGAATGCCAAAAGGACAAATGATTTTTTTAACTTCAGAGGTCCACAAATACAAGATCTAGTTCAAACACAATCTGCTATATTTGACTTCGTGACAAGCATAATGACTTGCCATCCATCTCAGTAACTACAGACAGAATTTTACAGCAGCAGAAGTTACCTGTTTTACAGCATTACAAGTTTTGGGACACTTACACGTGAATTTATGACATATTCCATGCAGTAATACTTTGACTTGGAGAATTGTGCTAGATTGTTACATGTCAAAGTATACTGGTTTTCTGAAATACATTTAAATGTTAAATATTCTCAAGAATTCGTTCTGTATTCATTCCTTTCAGATCAAGGTGGACTCTCCGAATGGATCATACCACAAACAAAGTCATTAAAAGAGTTTCACGTTTATGATGCATTGTGTCAAGCAGGTTCACGATTTAATGTAAGTTGATGCATCATAAATTAAGAAGCTGAGGAAACTCCTAAAAGCCAAGGAAACCATATATTAAAAATATAGTCTTCAGTGATCTATGCACAAAATCTATTTCTGTCCGACAGTGTACATGGATGTAAGTGTAACTCTAAACTAGAAGTATGTGCAGTACTGCAGAAAGGAGAATTGCCAAAACCGAAAGAAGCTATGAGTGAAATAGAATAGAAAAGGGAAAATAGATATGTAATGACAATATAACTGGAAATTGATTATCCTACACTGAGCTTTTCAAACTGCACAGTACTGTAATCTTGCAGGAAATCTGCTTCATTTAAAATTATTCCATCAAATAAAGGGTGAAAAAGTAACATTTAAAAATGTACTAGAAATAGGGAGAGTGGTAGGAAAGAAAGAGGGAAAGTCAAAGAGTAATAAAAGAACAACATTTTGATGTTATATGGGATACAACAGTGGAATACACTGTTATAGAAAGTGATGGGAAGTTTTTGCAATCTGAGTGCAGAAAAGGCAGAATCCTGGATTGTAAAAGTGAATACTTTTTTTTAAAGGGAAAAAGTAGTGATATCATAATATTCTATAAATAAGCAAATATTTTCTGTTTTCCTTTTTCTAAGTGAATTAAAACGTTCTAACTAGAAGAAAATGTTTAAAAATTTGAGGTTCTGCACAAATTTTACCTAAAAGCTTTATAAGAATTGGCTAAGGAATCACAAGAATTAGCAATACAGATTTAGTAAATTTTGACACACTGGGGAGCAAGATAATCCTTTCAGGTTTAAAAAGAAATAAACCTGGAAGAAGAAAAAATCAAACCCTGAAAAAAAATCTGGAGATCATATTAGACAATTGTTGGCCATAATAGAGATATTGTCTGATCAGCTGCATGAATCCCATGGTAAAAATGCAAATCCTTGATATAAAATACTGAGGAAAAGAGAGGTGAAAAGGATTTAATCACAAGTGGGCAAGGGATATTACTTATGTTTTGGCAGGTCATTATGAGCATATTCTGCTAAATCCACTTCAAAAGTAGGCTGATCAATTTGAAAGAGTTCAGAAAAGCGTCATAAAAATGACTTAAGGCCTGGAAAACAAATTCAGGCTATTCCACACAGATTTTAAACAAGAAGGATGGTTAACTAATAAAATATCCATAATCTCTGTGATGCAAGTGGGTTTTAGAATCTTCCATCAACTCAAATTGCAAGCAGTTCCCTAAATTAGTATCAGGTTAATTGTTGGCAAAGAAGTTACTTCTGTGATGTGCTGAATACAGATGGATCACCCTTCCCAGCCAGCTGGCACACCCGGACAGGGAGATTCAGCGCTGAAGTCAAAATAGACAGGGATGAAATTCAGCCACACCGTTACTTTTATTTCCACAAGTAACCAATGACATTAGGTTCCTTCCAGCATAAGGCTTTCTTCCCAGACTAATTCTGGCTTGCTGAGGGGATGGTTTTTGGGTTTTTTTTTCTGGTGGAGTGAGGGAGGGGAAGGAGGGGCAGGAGGGGAGCTCTGCATGCTACATTTGTGTTTCTTATCTGACTCAATTCTGCCTATGTGTGTAAGTTAAACATCTATCTACTCACAGTCCCTACAGAGTGAAACGGTTTTGCATTCATGCACATCATATTAAAATGCATATGAAACTGTAGATTAGATGCCTTATGTAACAATCTGTTTTACTCTCACTCATAAGATACAATCACTCAGAAGGAAAACCTCCACAGAATTAAAGTGAGATGCATGCTGCTACTGAAAAGTATTTTTGTATAAACATATGTTTTCACTCACTGGGATTTAAGATCATCTTCAAACATTAGACTCTGAAAAATAAATTTCAATAAATTTAGGGATTTTCTTGAATGCATGCATTTTTGTGAGCATACAAGCTAAGTGTATTTATGTGGGTAGTCATTCAGCAAATTCCGGTTATACGAATTACACTACAAATGTTTTGAAATTTGCAGGTGAGATATTATTCATATCACAAGGAATGTGATATTCACATATGAAGCTTTTTATTTCCTTTTTAAATGTTTTTCCATATCACTACAATTGTTTGAGAAATATTTGTTTTGGAGAAAAAAAATTGTCAATTACATAAGAACTGCTTTAAAATGTCCTGATTTCATCCCATGATTTTTTTTCCAGGCTTGGGGGGAACTGATAGGCTTCTTTTATTTAATCTACTGTGTGTGAAGTTGCAGAAAATGAAACTTTTGCCCTGTTCTGAGTAATTATTGGGCACCTTGGAGTCCTGTTGAGTCAGGTTACAGTGTGGAATAGCCATTTCTCAGGAACCCCCCATTCCTCCCTCAAAAGGGGCCACTCATGGAAAATCCCTTCACAGTCTGCTACAAAAGCTTTTCTGCTATTCTTCTTCACAATAATATATATTTTACCCTTCTGAGATGAAAAGACGAAGGGGCTCAAGCTAAGAAAGGTTGACCAGGAGGCTGGTGACAGCAGTCACTTGAGATCCTTTCAGAGATGCTCTCAAGCATAAATATTTAATCTCCTTCGTTCCCCCTAGTGTGAATAATTTTTTTCCCCTTCAAGTATCAAAACAAAGTTATTGAAATGCATATAACCCTGATATTTGATCCATGGCCTCTAAGGGTCAAATACACACTGACCAAGCTCTTAAAGCCTGCAGAACTTTCAGGTGGTCACTTTGCACACACCAGCTCATCAATCAAGCAATAATCAGCAGGACAAATGGGGGAAGATGCTGGTACAGAGTACTTAAAAGGCCTGGGCAGCTGGTCCACTTCAGAAGTCCCCTTTATATAGTTTCAGCCTTTAGCCCTCCATGTTTGAAGGGAATTAAATACACTTGTTAGTTTCAATAGTTTATCCTCACATCTGTTTGCATTAACAACCAAAACTGTTGTTGCTTCAGCATCCTTTTTTGAGCATTAGGATCACTTCTTCCAAATTAAGAAGTGGCTTGAAAACACTTCAGCAATTTCAGTTTTCATTTAAAGCATGTGACACATCCAAACCCCTGCCCCATCTTTTCTTTGTAATAACTGGTTTGGTAGAAGCTGAACACAGAAAAAGAGATATTTGTTCTAAATATTGTGCTATCACATAAACAGATTATAATAAATCTCATTGAGTTCAGTCCCCCAAATAAAAGCCATTGGTGTATCTTGAGCTTGGCTAGTATTTATTTCCTTGGGCTGTTGGCTGGTCATGTTGATGACAAATTAGTAGAAATTCTGAAATGTTGACCACATCTGTTTATCAAGTAATGTGCAGCGATTATTCTTAGCTTTACAATAGAGGAGGATGAATTGGTTGGCAGCGCAAAGTATGAATTCATTCTCTCTCTCACCAAGGAACAAGCAAAACTGACAACCTCCTCCACTCCCAGTATGTCATAATTAGAAATTAGAGCTGCATCAAACTGTTTGCTACAGCTGTAAACTCTGGCAAAAGAAAAAACCCTCCAAAACTATCTGTCATTTACTTAATAGGCTTCTTATTTAGTGTGAGCATGCTGAAACTGGAGATTGGGCTTTGGAGCAGTCAGTGAGCATATTTCCAGGAGTTTCTGAAGGTTAAAGAGCTGCTTTAAAGTGTTTCTTTTTCTTTCCTTCTCTTTTATATTTTGGAGTGAAAATCAAAAAAAAGGGTTTGAATTCACAGAATTTGAAATGAAAACGTGATGGATTCTCCCAACCCTGAAAGCACACAATGAATGTAGAATGGAGACTGCTATCTAGGCAAAAGTAAAACATAAATAGAATGGGAAGATTCAAACAGAAAATTTAAGAGGAATTTTGGAATAAGTTTCCTTCTGAAATGAAGTAATTATATTAATAGATCATATTATAATTATATTCTGTACGAGTATTACATCTTTGGGCTTTCTTAAGGAAAGCAGAAGGAAAGAAAAAAATTATCCAAGTGTTCTTCAAAATGCTCTTATCAGAGAAAAAAGAGTTAAGCAGATACCACAGTAAATAAAAGTTAGAAATAGTAATGTGAAAATAGAAAACCACATGTCCACAAAGCCACAGAACTATGACCCCAGCTTCCTCAATTACCATAGGGATCATTGCAGAAAGAAATCTGCCAGTTTGTTTTGGGGGGTTTTTTAAGGTCTTTGAGTTTGGGTCTAGATTTTTCTTTATTGTCAATGTACAGACACAGTTTGTACAGTCCACAGGCAGAATACTGAATTTATTAGAAAAGCGTAATAACCTGTGTCTGTATTTTCACTGAAGTTATCTGAAATCTGGCACCAACAAGTTAAAAGTAACATTGTTTGGCTGGGCTCTATTTTACCTCGTGGAATAGGATGGCTGAGCCTTTGTTGAGCCAGACTGGACCCATTACCAAGTGATGCCTTACAAGTTGAATCAGCTAACAGAGAAATATTCCATCATAACTGCTAGAGGTAACAGGTGACCTTCCAGGCACAGGATGAGGTGGCAGGCATATGAAATTAGTGTCACTGTCAAGCTGTTTGTAATCCAATCCCTCTGCCTGGGGAGCCCAGCTTTGCAAATGGGCACATAACCAAATAGAAAGCAGTCAAAGGCAGGGGGTAGGAAAAAGGATAAACAGCCTTCTTTTCCTGTCACTTCTGCCATGGGTCCTCAGCAGCTCCTCTGCTGCTGACTGACTGGAGAATTAGGAATCCAACATCTGTGCACCGTGAGTTAAAGCAGTACCTGTGCCACTGCTGTGCAAGGCACTGAGCATGCCAAGAGCCCAGCTGCTCTTTTTCAGGTGAGCCAGGAGAAGCCATGAAAAAGAGATGAACCAAAGCATGATAAGACAGCGCATGCCCAAGAACTGGATTGTCTTGCTGGGCACTTGCTGTGCTGCATGACATGTCATTATGTTGTCTGGTCTCTGTTGCTGGGAGAAATCTTACAGGAAACAAGGACTGTCCACCAGGATGATTTTTTCACTAGAGGTTTCATCACTCTGCTGAAAGCTGAAAAGTACCTAAATACTTACCATTTTCCAAGTCAGGCAATCCAAATTGCACAAACTCTAGTGACAACAAAGCAAATTGTGAGAGGGGAGGTTCAGTTACGGTACTTGCCAAATGCTATTTGTGAAAGGACAAAATACAGTGGGGTCCTGAGCAAAGTTTAAAAAAAAAATTAAAAAGTCAGCAGTAAGTAGTTTTTCTGCAGATCAAAGAAGCATCAAGTGTTTTAGTGTCAGATTCTGTAAATCATTATTACGTCAGTATATGTATGTACGTATGTTATTTTAGCTAAGGAAATCAAACATGATTCTTATCTATAATTATACATAGCAATACTGTTGTGGCAGTTTAAAGCAGGGAAAGTATCAAATTAAGTCTAAGAGCTGGTTTAATCCTTGTTTTTCATGGTGCAAGCCATGTATTTACAGACCTTCCTCCCCCCAGTACTATTAACTCACACATTCATATAATTCAGCAATATTCTTCTCATGCTCAGCTTCAAGCCCCTGACCAATATTTTTTTTAAGTTGTCTCTGGAATGTTTAATCTTGAGATATTTAGTGATGCAAGGGGAAATTTGTGGACTATTTACAAGATTCAAGTACTAAACATGTTGCTGGTGTTCAGGGTTTGTTTTTCAAATGACTTCTCAGAAATGTGTGTGTTTTTATCCTTGTAGGATTTACTACTCCTATTTCCATTGTCTTTATGGATGGAGACGCTTGCTCTGGTGTCAAAAATACCATTGGGGCTACACTTCCTATCAGGCTTTGTTCACGCTTTGTTCACTCTGCCCCCCACCTCCCAGACTCCAGTAAAATACAGTTCAGTGTTTGGGATTTCCCATTCATCCTGATTAAAACAAAGCCAGCAAAGTTTCCCCCACCAAACTGTGTGCCTGTTTTGAAGAGGCGGCAGCCACCAGCTTTGGTTTTGTCAGGGATGAAAAGAGGGCATCGCAGCTGTAAGGCAGCGCAGACGTGTGAAATGGGTTTCACACGCTGCTCAGCTACCAGTGGGGTGGCCATGTATGATTCAGTCTGCGCTGAGTCAAGAAAAGGAAAAGCCTTCAAAGCCACGCCAGCCATCACCTCTGACAAACCCTAAGTACCCTTTCTGACTGCTGTTGCTTTGCTGAAAATAACACGTTTAGTCATTTGTCATAATTATAAGAGTCCCAGTGACAAGGAATGCGGGCCCACCTCTCAGCCCTGCCAGGATGGGGATAATGCCGACAGCGGGGGACGGCTGCTGCCCGCAGACCGCCACAGCCCTGCCAGCGACGCTCCCGCCCAGAGGTCATGCCTGGCCTCGGCCAGAAGCTTGGCCCACATGATTGATAGGCTCACAGCAAAACTAATAATTTCACAGATCTTCATTTCCATTCATCTTCGTAACATGAAATTTATCTCAGTGTGAAGGATCCCGGTCATGCAGCAGTAAATTGGTGAGCCAGAAATCTATTACAGCCCCAGAGGTGCCACTCGAACCTTCCAGACCCCATCCCCCACTCCAGCCCTCTTTAAATTCTTGCTTTCTGCAAGTATTTCCCTAAGACAAACGAAGAACATATTCTTTTGTGTCCATGAATTGTAGTTCTAAGCATTATCTGCAAAACTCAACCAACCTTATCCTATTTGTCCTCTCAGCCACTCAGTGTACACATCAGTGTTACTGCATGTTTCTGTGACTCACAAATCTCTAATATGATCAGAAACATCCATTTAAGCACCTTTTTAATAAGAAGGACATAAATATACCTTTTTTCTTTCCCCTGTCAGTTACCTCGACTCCTCAAGTTTTTTGCAACAAAGATTTCTCACACAAGGAGGACCTTCTGCACTCCCTATCAAAATCAGAGCCCTTCAGCAGTGTGAATGAAGATTCCTGCAGGGACTGCTGCACTTGCCAGAAAACCACAGCAGGAAAACATATGCCCCATGTGTGCATCAAGTAAATATGGAAGAAGCAAGTTAAGGCAGTAGAAGGTGAAGCTTTCTCCCTAGGAGGTGTGTGTGAAGAGTATCTGTGTAACTTGAAGTTATCCCTGGATGTTTGTGGAAGTACTGAAAGAAGGGAAGGGAAATACTTTAATTTCTACGTTTCCCCCCACTCTAGTCAGCAAACAGCCACTCATCAACAGAGGCTTTGTTTGCAAATGAAGTATCAGTGAACACTTGGGGGAGATGGCATAGGGGAAAAAACCATGGACACACACACACACAAACAGTAAATTCTAAGTGAGGACTTCAGAACATGGCCACCACATGCTGAAATGCTTCAGGATCCACTTGCTTTAAGGTGATGTACCTTAGTGTCTTAAGCCAACACAAATTGCCAGGGTGCCACAATTCTCTAGAGCCTATGGACCAAGATGTAGGAAATGTGTATATACAAACTAAGGAAAAAGGCTTCTATCCCTTTCCTTTGTTTTTGGGATACAGCTTACATGTACCTTAGCATGGCTGATGGGGACCCAGAAGTGCTCTGGACAAATGTACCCCTCTGACAGCCTAACACTGATCAAACCATGTTTGAATTTTTGTTTACTTGAATCATTCACTTTTGAAACTTTCTGATTTACCAAGTAAGGAGTAGGCTCTGCTGTTTGCTTTCTTATTGTGGTAAACGCTTGCAACTCTATTTACAGATCTTCATTTAGTGAAATTTGGTCATTAATAATCTAGCACTGAGTAGCATCTTCTTTTGCGAACAGTCAGCAAAATTAACCCACTCGTCAAACAAGGTCTTGGTTTGCACAAGTAAACATTGCAGACTTAAAAACTGTGCTATCAAAACCTTGGTGGCTACATCCTCATGGCTTTACTTGCCTTTTTTTTTCAGCCTATTTCTTTGTTCACATGTAGTATCCATAATATGTCGGAGGTCTGGATCCCAAGATTTTGCCAAATGCTAGGGCATTTCGAAAGACGTTACCAGACAAGCAGCATTAAATTAGAAGAAACATGAAAAGACCAAAGAAGGAGCTCAGTCTTTTTTCACTATAGCAAAAATGCCGTCTGCTCAGACTATCACAAAATCCAGCTTTATCCTTCCAAGTTTGTTTCTGTTTTGCTGATTGCACTACTTTCCTGTAGCTCATCCACAATGAATAAAACTTTCTTTTAATTTAGAAAACGCTCTCATGCTCTATTTTTACTGCAAGGAAAACAACCGATTTCCCCTCCCTCTAGCAAAAGCCAGTGCAGAGCCCAGTCCCTGGCAGCTGCTGTTGACTTTAAGCACCATATATAAGGTATTAAACCACCCACTTTATGTTCTAATAACATTAACAGTCTCACATGAACCAGGACATTCAGGTTAAAGCTGAAATTCTCTCCTTAAGTCACCACATTGTGTCTAGGTACAGTATTGCAGCACTTAATCAGAGGGCCTCAGAGCAGTGGGGGGTTCATACCATATGTGCTATAATACCTAAGCACAGCGGGGTGAGTTAAGGACAGAGTTTTAGACTTAACTCTGAATTTCTTAGGTTCTGTCAGGACCATGCTTAATGTTTTTGAAAAAGTTGCATTATGTGTGTCTGGAGAGTTACTTTCTTAAAAAATAAAAGAAAAAAAAAAAGGAAAGAAACACATTGTAAAGGTGGGAGACAAGTGAGGATGATTTAGCAGGAAAAGATAAAAGCAGGTGGTATACAATGCCAACTATCTAAAGAGTAAGCGTGGACATGTTGATATTCTACAAATATTTATGCAGCTTTCAAATACATCAACTTAATCCAGATGGCTAAAATAAAGCTATATTAAAAATACTGTTTCAACACAAAATTTATAGGTTTTAAGCCATTTACTTGAATGTTATTGTGTTTCATTCTCTTAACATCTTCTTCAAGGCCTCAGCCTAGAGTTTGGTGAGCACTGCAAAATACACTCTCTAGTGAAATGCTTACATTTTAAAGATCAGTAATGTTTCTGCTAGATTTGTGTTTCTTATTGGCAACCCAGTTGCAAATATGTATTTTCTATGTATTAATCAATTTTCATATTCAAAACTGATCCTTATAGAAACCCCATAAAGCAATCTGCAAGAAGATGAGGAAACTAAACTTGACAATGTAATACTGAATTTTCCTAGGGAAGCTTTATTACTAGTGATATCACCAGAAGACCAAAAAACAAACATTGTATTTCTTACTAATCAACAGAAAATATAAGATATTTAAACACACAGCACCTACACATCTTCAAATTTAAAAAAGAAGAGTAACAGAAGTTGTGCCGAAACTGTACTGCCAGTATTAATTTCTGGAAACAACACTTCTATGAGGTACATCTCCTTGGTGGTTGTGGTGAAGTTTTTTTGTTTTTAAAGAACTTTCAGTATTGCCTAGACATCTACTGCTCCTACAGAAAAGTGGCAAAGTAAATTTCCACAGTACATACCATTTTACTGGCCCTTTAGTCAAAATCCCTTTTCACGAGTAGGGGGCAGGTACTTCGCTAGAATTATTTGTTACACTGCATCCTCTGCAAGGCAAATCAATCGAATATGAGCACCATCCAAGGATTGTTGGCCTTCTCTCACTTAACACAGGTTTGGTGTAAGATCTCATATGATATATTGTACCTTGATGAGCAACCATCAATTTACCTGATGATTTTTAATGTGGGAAACCAGCAAGGTCTAGAGGGAATGTCTGAGAAAGACGTGAAACACACCCTCAAGAGCAATCCCCAGTGAAAATACGAGCTCCCCTCTTCAGAGAAAAGCTCATTAAAAACTAGCAGATCTCAGTGGTTTTGTTGCAAACCAATCAACCTGAACCTCCAAAGGAGTCTGACCTCACCCATATTCCTGAGTCTTCTGTTTTGTTTTACCTGCTAGTGATAAGAATTGATTTAAATGATTCTAAAATTAATGCTGTACATCAGAGGGGGTTATAGCACGTCTAGGCAATGTTGCAGTTTTACACATTTTGCTGTTCTCTCTCTCTCTCTGTGTCTGTGTGTGTCTGTTTGTGCGTGTGTGTGTTCTCTAATTGGAGAAGTGTAACCCTTAAATCCAGGAATCGGTGACTGAGTTAACTTTCCTCCTGGAGGAGTGGTTGGAAATTGACTTCCTCATAAGTGAGGTTGTTACCCTGGGATGCAGGTGGAAACCAGAGTGTAGTTCTCATAAAGTTAACAAGATCACTTTGCTGGGCTCAGGCCTCATGTAATTTAAGTCACCTATAGCCAGTGAAGGTAGATAACATTTTCTGCCACTACAGATCAACCCTCCAAAAACAGAACAGTGATCTTTTGCAGTTTTAACCCACCAGAAATGAATGGATTAAAAAGTCCCAAATCGTTAGAAACAGAAGGTGTGTGAAAAAAAAAAAATCTAAATGCTTGTATAGTAGTGTAGTAAAGCATTTTGTACTGGAAGATCTAAACACACTTCTATAACATCAACACAGGCAGACAGCACCAAAACCAAACCACAGACATCACGCTAAGTTACTAATCCAGAAAGAAGCCACCCCTATGTCTTGTTTTTATCTTTAACACCTTTTAGCTTCTTTTCCTCACACATCTACCCTCCCTGCTTTTAGGCTGGAAGAAACTGTGAAGTGGTAAAAGGACTTTGTGCTCATAAAGGTTTGATGACTCGACCATCTGGCTGGGAATGCTCATAAAGGAAGCCCTGCAGAGGTTAAGGAGGTCAGAGACTACACAAGGAGGGGCTGAGGTGGGTCCCAGCACCTCTCTGCACCCAAATTCTGTCCAACTGGTAGTAAGGTGCTCTCGTCAACCTCCAAAGGGAAGTGTCTCCATGTACTGGTGACAAACATCACTTTCCCTTGCGCACTTTTATAATTCTGTGGAAATGTAAAGGAAATCTCTCTGCCCATATCCCGTTGTAATCGCTTCCATCCTCTACCAGTGCTCAGCTCATTAACAAGTGACCTGAAGGCAGGGAAAAAAACTACAACTTTTGTATAATGGAGCCTTGCTGTGTAGAGACTATAAAAGTAAACAGGCCTGGTTCACTAAAAAGAGAAGAGAAAGAGAAAAAAAAATAAAAAATACAAAACTGTTCTCTTAAACAATTGAATGTCTGATTTTAAAAACTAGCTACATGACAGGTATCTCAGTAATATGTGCTTGTATTTTCCATGCTATATGCCCAAAAAGCATGTATTTAAAACCTGTACACACAAAGTTGTAGGCTTCTGCTGTACTGATTGCCCTGGCAGCAGATAAGTGCCCAGCATCAGGTTTATGAATTGCAGGCTTCATTAGTCTTAAAATGGTAACAAAGGAAGATGCGTCCTAAAAAGTGTCATCCTTCATCTGAGAGGGTAGTGCCTGACACATTAGGAATCTATATGCTCAATTAACCACTGGCAGGCTCATTTTTTCTGTGCCTCTCACTCAGCCTCTCCCCCCACCCTTTTTCCTCACCACTCCTCCCTTCCTTCTCAGCGAATCCTTCAGCCCTTGCGTAGATAGCCCTGACTATATGCAAACACTCAATTACAGAGTGGCTTGAGGGATTACTTTTGGCTGCTACTTGTTCTCTCTCTCCCCCAATTTCCTGTGAAAAGCCAAATAATCTTATTGCTGTCTTCTGCTTTTGATTACCAAAAGTGAATACTTTCAGATCCTTTGTTTTTAAAAGCTAGTTCACAAATTCAAAATCTGTCTTGGAAATTTACACAGTTTGATCATTAAACTGTAATAGCTCTTGAGATCCAGAACACTTTCCAAAGAAGCAAAGTCGCATACACATTTTTTCCATAAAAATAATTATTTTATCAGTCTGAAATTAGTTTGTGACTCCAATATCTGAATCTATCCCCTCCCTCCCCCATTATTTAAATGAATCCTTTATTATCCAGGCAGCCTTACAGAAACACTTTTGGCCATCAAAGCTTTGGGTGGGAGGAATAAACAGGTGAAAAAAAGCCCCAAACAAAATAAGAGAGGGAAAGTTAACAGGTAGGAAACACAGCCAATCAGAACAGAACGCCAGTGTCCTAAATGTTTAATCCTCCATAACTATTAGCATACACATGATTAACTGTATAGTAGACCTGATTAAGTGTGTCTGTACATTATGCTAATCCCTGCATGCTGATTGGCTGACCTGATTAATGGCCCACCAGACTCTGTGCAGGGCTGGAAGGATGATGTGCTGCTTTCACTGCCTCTCTGCAAAGAAAGACAGGCAAAATAAGGGAGCAGTGTATAGCCAGTCAGTCACCCAATGCGCAGCAAAGAAAGGGGACAAGAGGCACAGGTCATACTCCTTGTGTCTGAACACTGACACATTAAGTTTGAGGAAAAGGAATTGCTTTTACAGTTTTGTTTCCTAATATTTAAGCCTGCCATTAATATTATTTTGGGGGGCAGCTCAGATATTCTCTTGCTCCAGAGTTCACTCGTGCTTCTCTCTGTATATCTCTCAGCACCCGAATGCATGGGACACCTGCCATGGGAAAATAAAAGCACTCTGCACTAACCGCTTTTAAAAAGCTTTCCAAAAAACTACATTATCATCAGTCTTGCACTTCTACATCTTTCTTAAGGCACAGAATATTCAATTTTTAACCACACTTTTAAAGCAACTCATTTCAGCTTTTAAGGATTGATTCAAGCATTTCTAAAGCCTTCAGAGGATATGAAGTCTTCTGGAGAGACTTCAGTGATGGTTTTGGAACTGTATGGTTAAGTGCTCTAAAGACAAGCACTTGAAAATGCATTTCATTGATGCCCCTGCCCTGTCTGTCTGTAAAAACAGATTATATGTATTTAGCTGTGCACTCCTGCCTGTTATTGAGTTATTGACACTGAAAGTCAGCAGTCTTATTAAGCTGAAAGGACTTGCTAAATGGCCTCAATAGAAGCTTAATGTTTAAACAAAGAAGTTAAAACAGACCCTTGTCTCTTTCTCCCTCAAACATACCCTGGTATGTGTGGCACTAGGTAGGTATCTAGCATCTAAAGAAGTAAAAATGCGCATACATATCAACATATAATAATATGAAGTGTCTAGAAAGTCTGTATTGTATTGATACCCACCATCTGTTCTAGGTCAGGTATGTAAACTTTTTTATCTGTGTACATTTATCCAGAGCAACTTAAGGGGATTAAACCTCTGTCCTTTAAAGTGCTGAATAGCTTTTCTTGAGTTACTTGAATGAGGTATTCACGTGAGGTCAATCTAGTTATAATGGGTCAAATTTAACAGCTGCTGTTGGCACAAGTTTGGTCTGTGGCAGTAAGTCTAGAATCTGCTCCCACAAAATGAGGTGCTCACAGGCACCCGAGGAGTCAGAGCATGGCAGTGCCAAAAGTAGGGAGCTCAGACTGGAGTGTCGCACCAGTTAGACTGGTAGAATTGTTTGCCAGTGTGCAAAGACTAAAGAATACAGAAGAGTTGGGCTCTTGGCGCTCTGCTTGTTCTTCCTCATATGAATTTCTTCATAGCCCATAACTCAAGACCTGTGGAAAACTGTATTCCTTGAACACTGGCAGTACTGGTGTGGGAGACTGACTCCCCCCTTCTGTTTTAGCTCATGATGCAGGTCATCTAAGTCTCTAAGCAGCTGTTTCACATTTCACAAACTTGTGTGACAATGATACTGGTGAAATATTTTAACTTCACTAAATTTTATTGAGTAGGTGAATCTGTTGTTCATAATTACTTCTTTAATTCTGATAATTAATTATTACCTACGGAATGATTCATGTGATATTTACACTCTTAGCAATAGGTTTCTGGATGCTTAGATTACCCATATAATACATCAGAATAGTAAATGTCTCAGATAAATTGTGAAAAAATCCATACATTAAGGACAGAGCTACCTGGAGCCAGCCTATATGGAATGCTGCAGAAGAATGTATGTCTTAAACAGTCCTTCCTAACAAACAGAAACCGAAGTTGTGTGGAAGTCCCTTTTTTCTCTCCTGTGGTCTCCAGTCCAGAACCTTTAATTAAAGGCAGTTGTCTACATCTGCCGCTTGCATAGAGAAGGCTCATTCTTTTAAAGCATGGTAGTGACGGATGCATGTGTAACTGAGCCTTTAAAAAAACTTCAAATTAAATACAATATTCTTTACTTTGTTCCATTTAAAATCACAACTGTTTATTAAGTGTTGGGCAGCAGATGGGGAAATCTTTTGCAAGTATTTCCCTACTTACACATTTCTCCTTCTATGCTTTCATTAATGTGTCATCTCGGTTAAATACTCTGACATATCTCATGTGGTTGTGGTCAGACCCTCTTGCCTAGAATACGCCTACCTATTCCACATAAGAGACAGAGCCGAGTCCTGAGAAACCTAAAGCTGACATCTTTCAACTTTTCAAGGTTAAATAATTTGTAATGAAGTAAAAAAGGAATATCCTACCTGCTAGGGCTAGGGGACTACATGCCGAATAATCCACTGAGTCTGAGAGAAAGAGGAAAGTAACAGTCAAGTGTTTTCTTCTAGGGAAATTTGCCCTCCTGAGACCACTTTTGTGTACTGTCAAGTGAGTGCTTGACCATAAGGTGTGAGCCAGGTACCAAGATGCTCATGTTGTCATGAGCTGGACCTGTGCCTGAGCTCCAGGGAGGTGAGGAGCTCTCTAAGTACTTTGTGAGTCCAGATGTCCCTGGGGTTGGCAGTATCTGAGTATCTGGGACCTAGAAGTTCTGCTTCACCCTACTTTGGATGTGGAAGTCCCTACTTTCCAGGAAAAAAAATCCACCCATGTCACCAACCACAGCAAATAAAAATATATCCCTGTATCTCAAAGGAATTTTCTTGAAGATCCCGGGGAGATCACAACTTAATTTGACTTCATCCTTGATAAAGTTACCTTTATCAGCATACCAAGCCTATCAGGGCACGCAGTCAGTAAAATTCCCAGTTCCTGTGAATTTCAACTTTCGCTAAATGAACTGATTGCTAATGTCTTGCAAAAAAGGTTAGGTTGTTTTGTAGAAATATTTAGCAATCACCTTCTGAATTTAAGGAAACAGTATTAGGCTAACCTCCAGAGACATACAAATGATGTTCCTCTTTCAGTTTCATGCTAAAAAGGTGTAAGATTTCATGGCTCTGTATTTGTCAGACGAAGGTGCAAAAGTCGTACTTTGTAATGTGATTTTTAAGGATAGAGTTGATTTATGCCAAAAAAAGCAAGTAGATTGCTTACTTACTGTGCTTCATACATGTCTCTGCTCCTGGTTGGAGAAGTTAAACCATAGTTTTCTCTGAGAGGTATGGCCAAAAACAGTCACAGATTCATTTTAAACATGATATTCTGTTGATTAATCAGTGGAAGAGCTCATAAAGACAGAAATATGCTTATAAGCTGCCTTTATCAAAGGTTACTACAATGTGGTCAATACTTTCTCTGTGCAATTTGTAGATCTTGTACATGTTCAAGTGGAAGCACTGCTTTGAATGGACACAGCAAGTGTGGCAGATGTAGATGTGACCAAAGAGTTCTCAGATAGTAATTTACTAGAAAAATTTACCTCTCTTTTTTTGAAAAAGTCACAAGCAAGTTATTATTTTGAAAAATATATTTATTTACTAGTTGCAGTCCTTGAATTGGTGGCATTTCAAAATCTTTACTCTGTGGTTTAATCAAGCTGAGTCCTGTAAGTATTTTGACACTCTTTTCATCAAAGGAAGAGGCACCACCACAGTTCTGCTGCAAACACCTCAAGGAACTGTATGTGTGTATTTAACAAATGCCCAGTCAATTCTGCAAGTACTTTCTGGTAATATATTTGCTTCTAAAACACAGTGATCTGGCTTTGAAGCTTTTTAAAGCTTTTTTTGTGGTTTTATTTGTGTCCAAGAAGAAGGTCTTTGAAACTCAGAATCAAAGTTTTAGATAAAAGTAGTAGAAGAGTTACTCACTCATCTATGTGCATTTCCAAAACTTCACCAGTTCTCCTGGTAAATAAGGTAATCCAACAGTCTTGGAGCCCTTCCCAAAAGAATTTCACTTGCTTCTGTATTTATACTGTGGTTTTATCATGCAGTTACATCTTCACTTCTGAAGGGAAAATTTATTTTGAAACATTTAGCCTTTGGTGAGGCAAGGAGAAGAAACCAAGGGGCAAAAACTCTAAAGCCAAGGAATTCCTCACAAGGAATGCCTTCAGGCCAGCGTCCTGGTGTTTTAACCCTGGGATTAATTTCTTTGGCTATTTCAGATGACTGAGTTGTTGAAACATACGAAAAAAGGATGTGGTGGGCTTTTAAACAACTAAAACCCATGCAGGTTCAAGGTTTGGAGAATATGAGGGAAAAGCATGATAACATACAGAGGCGATTAATCGATCTTGTATACATTTTAAAATAAAGTATTGTGATCACTTGAGAACATATTATTTCAAAGAGAAACCAGATTTTGCTGAAGAACATAGTCTATATGTCAGGAGTGCAGAAGGGGCAGATTAGAAATCCCTAAAATTGCAGTTATTTTCTCCTAATAATGTGAACTCAGCCAGGCCATGAGCAGATCTTAAAATTTTGATCATAAAGAAGAATTTATGTGAAAAAAAGAACAGTTGCACTGGCACTAATCCAGGATAATTTTGCTGCAAACAGTTAGTGACTTTGGAAATGCCAGACAGAGCTGAGAGCTGAGCTTGATAAAGAGCTGTAAGAGGTGCCTGAACGGAAGCTTTTGTGTTAGCCTCCAAGACTGAAATATGTCATCACCTCTAATCATGGACTTTTTGGTCTGGAAAGGGCAAAGATAGGTATGCTCTTCACTTTGCAACTCACACACCTAAACAGCTGACAAAAAATCCTTATTTCACCCCGCCAGCGTTTTTACCCTTCCTCTCCCATGTGTGCTATAGCAGCAGAACAGCTGTTCATCTCCTTTCATCTGGGATTCTGCTTTTGTTTAGCCTTGACGACCACAAATCACATCATTACAATGGCCACTCTCATTGTACCAAAGGCTGACCAAAAAACAGACCCATTTCAAGACTCCCTTTCAGAAGCCCCAGAGAAGGAGGTGGAGATGAGTGTCTCCCTGGTTCCAAGCCCAGATTCTTTTCCAGCTTGTAATCCATTTTTTGCTCACCTGACGAGGTGCTGTATTGAGACTGAAGCCTATGTGCTGGCGGTCAGTCGTGGCTAATGTGCTGCGCAGGATAAAGGGCGAAGGCAGGTGGTGCTGGAGGTGTAAAACCAGGGGCTGCAGCCATTGAAATTCTCTCTGTCCTAATTGGCAGGAAAAGGGCACTGATAGGCATGGATTGTCAAGATGGCTCCTCTGACCCTTCTGCTTAATCCAAATGAGTAATTAATGAGTGTGTTATGATTAGCACTGCAGTAAACTCTTCACTAGACAAATACTTTAAAGCTCTCAGGCTTTAGCTCACCAGCTGATTGCCATTTGGCTAGCAGATTTGTTTCCCTCTGAGATGCTGAGCACAACCATTAGTCGTGCAAGGGGAGTTTATGGATAAAAAATAAAAATTAGGAATTCTACCAAAATGACACCACCATGAAAGTGGGAATGCGCGTTCTCTCAGCAGAGCTGACAAAACAAGTTATAACACACAAGGCTGTTGTGTATCGGGGCAGTAAGCAGTTGATGAAGTGAAGGAGGAATTGTGTACTGAGCATCTAGAAATGTAAAACATGTACTTTAAGGCTTCTTTTCCTCTGACAAAAACAGCAAAACAGGAGACAGGAACCACTAGGCTTCCCTTTTTCAGTGGAATGTGTAAAATGGATTTGTAATGGAAAAACATTTGTATCCAACATCTTATAGTGCCAGTTTTGGAAGAATATCAGCAGCTTGGAGATGTGTTTGTTTTGAAATCAGCAATACCTTACTTAATTAGGATTGCCTGTAAATTTGTGGCTGTTGAGATTTTATGAGAGAGGCTTGTGCATTAGTGGTGGTGCGTTCAGGGAGCAGGGTATTTTCCTCTGTTTTCTCACTTTAATGTCAGCTGCGGCCAGTGGGGCAGACAAGTTACAGGACAGTTTGTGCAGGAACACCAGATGTTCCTGCTTCAGACCTAGATACCTTTGAGACAAACAGTACTGGGCCATCTAGCTCATGATAGAGGTGAAGAAGAGAAGATGCACAGAAATCCAAGCAGCCTACCAGCATCCCCAACAAATTTAGGCAGAAATCTACCAGTGGGGAGAACAGGAGAAGGAACTGTACATCGCACATCTTACAGACTGTCACCTGAATGAAAGGGACAGCAAGCACAAATTTCTGGCTCCACACTTGCCAGTCAGTCATTTCTGGCAAACTGGATTTATACAAGCTGCAAATAGAAAAATAAAACAAAATAAGATAAAATAAGATAAAATAAAATAAGATAAAATAAAATAAATAAAATAACTCACTTGCAAAGCACATTTCAGGATTCTCCAGGCAAGCCTAGCTCTATTTCTCATGCTAATTACAGAGATTATAAAGAAGGGAGACATATGACTGCCACCTATCCCTGCCACTGTCCTTAAAACAAATGTAAAAGACAATTAACAACAGATTAGCTCCATGTCCTAGTTTGCCATGTGAGGATGATCGCTGACCTTCTCATTTCATCCTCATTAGTGTCTCAGGCCAACAGACCCATTGCTCTTTAATCATCGCCCATCATCCTTTGCTTCAACACATGGAAACAAATGATGTGCTGCCAAGAAGGTCAGAGGCCAAATATGAGTTTTGTTGTTGCTGGAGTGCAAACTGGAGGCAACGGGGTCAACTTTGGGGCAAATCTTTGCGGCAGTCTGCTTGAGCGGAGAAACTGTTTTGAATGCGTGAAGCATGACACCCACTGTGTTTTTGTTTTCTTCTTGCAGCTGGAATTTACTCAAAGATTTTTTTTTTAAATTTTCTATTTTTTAGTGGCATGCGAAAAACACACAGGAGGGAAGGACTGGTGTTTCTATTTCTTTCTGAAAATGAAAGGTTAAATTGCAAAGGGATGGGATAAGTGCATCCAGGGTGTAACATGGATTTTTTTTTTTTTTGTCTTTCAAAGCTGCATGTTGTTCATAAAGTTATGAATGCTGGAAGCTTTTCAGGCTGCATCTCTTCATGCTGCTGCTACTCCAGTGCTACTTTCCAATTTGCCATGGATAGCCTCTGAAGACTGACAGGGCTGAAGGCACCCAGTGCCAGTGTAAATGAGCCCCATTCATTTCTTGCCATGGGCATATGGCATGTCATTGTCCTCGGCCACCGAGGCAGAAGTGATGCAATTTGTTGGCATGTCCTGTCACAGCACAAACTATCTATCCCACTGAGCCCCTAGAAAACAACAGAAGCCAGAAAAGGGCAGCCAAAAACTTCACAGCTTTATCACAAGAACACACATGCACACACCACACTGGTGGAAAAAAAAAAAAAAAGAAAGAATCCCTGTCCTTTTTAAGTCTTTTGTGGGATTTATATTTTTTCCAATTTTTCAGGGCCTCAAAAGTTGTCTAAACTGGTACAAAGCCTGATCTTATCTATATTTCCACATTTGAGAGAGTTAGGCTTTTAATTTCTTCTACTTTTAAAATCTAACTTTAACATACGACCACTGAACTTGCAGAAGTTTAACACGTGTTTTGTTTAGCGCTTTTAGTGAGAAGTTATGAGTTAAAAAGGTAGTAAAATATGATAGCTTCACATTGGAGAGATGATACTATATACTCCTGAAAAACTATGAAAACTAAAATCGCATCCCCTGGCTGAGAAGAAACAAACTCGTTTGTTTCTTTCTTGAATTAACTTAAAACTTGGTTCAGAATTCATAGCAGAACTTCAGGATTACTTAATGTTCCAGTTAAGTGAAACTGAAGAGAAGGGGGGAAAAATCCAGTCACAATACAAAGCAACAATAAAGAAAAGGCTGAGCACAGAGAAATTCAAATGTGGGAAAGAGAGAGGGGGAGAGAGGTAAGAAAAAAGCAGAGGGGTGGAGGGATGACCAGAGAGCTTCTCAGTATGAACAAAACAGTTAAAATTACTCTAACTTACTCTGTCTACATTTGCACCTGGCATGCACAGTTGTCAAATGCTGCACTGAAAGTAAGGGCACTGAAAAAAAAAAAATTGAACAAAGCTAGAAACACTGCAATGTTGAGAAGACTGAGATCAAGATACAACAAACACTGGACCCGTCTTCCTGGCCAAAAGCCAGCTACCTGTGCCTGTCCGTTTTCTGGAGAGAGTTGCATGCTTGATGTCTAATTCAGCATTTCCTACAGTGAGAAAAATACGCATTTCACTTAAGCCTGCCTTGAAGAAAATGTTGTTTTAAATTAAGGAGGGGGAAAAAAAAGGTTTTGACATTGAACAACCTGTGTGAAACTCCAGAGTGAAACTCCAGACTAATCTGAGAGTTTTCTAAAGCCCAAATCCAACCATATTTCTGAATGTTACTATATGTATTTTGCATCTGTAAGGTTTACAGCCTATTTTTGCCCTTCAGTAATAAGCTGTGCTGCAAATAAGTTGTGTGCAATAAGTAGTGCTGCAAATCAGATAATTAGAGGTGACTGTGATCAGATTTCCACTGTAAATTAAGTATGTGACAGAATGAGAGTGCAAGTTTTACAAGGGCAAATTTGTGCCCATAAAATGAAGTCAGACATACTACAGTTTAGTGAGAGTTGGGTCCTAGGTTGAAAAGTTCAAACCCAGAACCAAACTTCTACCAAGTTTGCAGTATTGCAATATTAAATTCTATCATTTTGATTTGAGCCTATTTCTAATTATATTACTGGGTTTCTATAAACCAAATCATACGCAACATTTAAGCTAGGATGTTCAGGCTGGTTAGAACTAGAAAACAAACCCATGTTAGATGTCAGAACTAATTTTTGTAGAGACAAAAGCATTATGCTCCATATGGTTCACATTTTTGAGCATAGAGTTTTTGCACTAGCTAGGCCAAACATAAACCTGTGTGACATACGTAATTGCATGGGCTGTAATTATTTTTATTTAACTGACTATCTAGGATACAATGATTTCTCAGGCTTATTTGGCAGTGCAAAGACAGTTGTGGAACATGCTATCAGCTCCCTTCAGAAACAAAAGAACAAATAGTTCTTCCCAGCTCTCACCCTTTGAGATTTCAGTCTGAGCCAGTACCACCATCACACAAATGACAAATTTGGCAGTTTATATGTCTGCTCCAGCAAACACCATGTTTGTCAGCATTCTCACCCTGAGTTTCCTTCGGAAAACACACATTCCTGGTAGACTGAGAGCCCTTACATACAAAGGTGAGGCTTTTCATCAAAGAACACTGAAAATCCAAGAGGACTTTTGTTTAAAAATAAGAAAATACTGATCAGAAATAAATAAGTATCAGATATAAAACATCAGAAATAAAGAAGTATCTTAATCTTTTGGTATATACAAACACAAATGAAAGGCTTCAGGTATAAAAGAGGCAGTTGGACATGGACTGGGTTCTCAGTCAGCAAAAGTCCACAAAACTTTCGGGACAGTAAATATAAAGATATGAAAGCTATCCCCAATATGAGCTCATTACCAATACCATAAATCCAACTGACTTGCGCTGGTACTGCTATGACAATTTCTGAAAATTGACCTTTGGAGAATAAAATAAGTAAAGGCTTTTGAGAATTTGAGTTGTAATTTTCAAATGTTCAAAGAAGCATGCCTACATGCCTGACAGAGAATTGCAATGGGCAGAACTACAAGAGCCATCACCCATCAACTGTGAATGAGCATGCTTTCTTTTAAACCAAATAATTAGTTCTAGTAAAAATAAACTTTTAGAAAGCTTCCTACCTCTTAGTAGGAAGGAGAAAAAGATGACATTACTGGACACATGACAAATCAACAAAGACTATTCAAAAAAAGATTATTCTGTCACTGCAGTGACAGAAGTGTTTAACTCAAAGACATATAAATAAAAAAACCGACAGGACTGGAGTAGCCCAATCCATTTGGTCAACATATTGGTCATTATTCCAAAATGTTTTGAGCGGAGTCTTCAGTATCACACGTGCAGAGTCATGAACAAGGACAAAAACCATTGCCTCTAAAGTTACACTTACAATATTTTTAAATTATTTTATTCCAGTGATAATGGACTTGCATTTTAACATGGTAGTGAGAGGCTAGCACACTGCATTGTGATGTGTGGTGTCTCTTGTAGAGCTAAATTGACATTTCCAGGAAAAAAGGGGATTTGGCATATAGGTAGAAAAGTATGAATGAAATTTGAAGAACAGATCTTATCAGAAGGCAAAAAATGTCTGAAATTCCATGATCATCAGTAAAGGAAAAACCCGTTTTATTTTAACAGCTGGCTGACAGCACCCATTACAACATGACACTAACAGTGACAAAATAGAGGAAAAACATGCAAACCTCAACATAAAATATTAGTAGAAAATGGACTTTAGTATAGAAAATAAGGATGCTGAGAACTAAGGTTTGTATAACATGATGAACAAATGAAAACTAGTGAGAAGGCATCCTTAAAAGTCCACCAGAAAGAAGTCCTGGCAGAGAAGGGGCATTATCATTAGTTGTTAATGACACAATTTTGAATTTTATAATGAATATTGATGCTGTTTGTATAAATATCAAGATAATGTTGTAATCAATCATCATTGTTGGAATCAATAACACATTGGGAAGTACTACATTAGTAATTCAGAAGGACACAAAATAAAGAAATTTCTTAGTTCATGGACTTGATCATATGTAAGAATTCAAAGAGACTTGATACAGAATACTAAAAGATTTTGGTAAACTGAAAGACATCTAGTGTTGCGTCACTGTTGGAAAAAGTATAGCTAGCAAAATTTACTGGTCCCACAAACTTAATTAATAGAATAAATGATATTCATTTGTATGTTACTTTTTGTATGGAATATAATTTTCTACACTGGAGAACTCTTAATGTAGCATTTGGCTAAACACCTTGATCAAAGTACATCTTCAGAGCACAAGGAAACAGCCAAGCGCCTGGTCCTTGCAGTGCTTTGAAGAGAAACATACTTATGGCAATATTTCTGTGGTTAAAATTTGGGGATAACAAAAAGTCTGTTAAAACTGGAAGTGAGGGGGTGGCTGGCTGGCCTGTTGAATGAGTGACCTGAATCCATTGGAATTCTGGGTCCAGAGTGCAATACAGCCAGTTCAAAGTGAGGCATGTAGCAAAACAGAAATGTGGGACACTGTTTTTCTTCGGGAGTTATTCTAAAAGGGGTACTGATGGCATGGCGAGCACACAACTCAATGGGCTTCTGTTTTGATTTCATGGAAAAAAAGTTAATCTAATTGTTGGGTGAATAAACAGAAGAGACTTAAGGGCAACTAGGACCAGGTGTCTAGAGGACAAGACAGAGATATTGCACACAGCTTGTGCTCACTTTCTAAAAATCATGTTGAAGAATTGGAGAGGGTGAGATAAAAAGCCACAAAACTTATTTGAGGCCTGAAGGAGCTGTTTTTCAGTGGAAGACTTACAGAGTTCCATCCATTTAGCTTATCAAAAAGAAAATTGAGAGGTGGTTTGATTACAGTACATAAGTGCCTTCACAGGAAGAAAATACAAGGTAGTAAAGGCCTCTTTAATCTAATACAGAAAGGAATAACAAGAACCAATGGCTAAAAGCCAGACAAATTCCAATTGGAAATAAGCCACAGTGAGAATGATTAACTGTTGGAACAAACTACCAAAGGAAATGGTGGATTATCCATCTCCTGATTGCTTCAAATCAAGGCTGGATGCTGTGATAGTTATAACAAAACACAAGGTAGATTTTACTCTAAACAAGAGGTGAAACCAGATGAACCAGTTTCTCATGCTCTCATGCTCCATTCTCCTGTTAAATATTTCTTTTATTTTTTTTGTAAATAAATCTATTCACTGAATTAAAAAAATGCTTTTTCTGAAGTAACTTTTCTAATCAAACCTCTCCATGAAAATCCCCTTGGTGCCCCAAAGTGGAAAAAGCCCCCTGTCATAGTTGGCTCTGTCATAGGTGATCCTCCCCTCTTTATATGTTTTTTTCATAATTGCATAATAGTAACACTTAGATAATAAGTACACATTTCAAATATCCTCTTTTCTGAAAGACCTGCAGTTCCACAAAGAGGAACGAACTAGGATTTCAAAGATAAAACGTAGTAAAATAAAAAAAATCATGAGTCAAGACAAGTTGGTGTCTGCAATTTAAAATATCCTTCAGAAGATAGATTTTTTTTTGAGTGTGCCCTGGCACTGAGGATCAGCAAAAATGTCTAAAAGTAACATTAGGACTGGCATTTTCACTTCCTCCCTGAGGTATGGGAACAACTTTTCTTCTTCTTTCACTTTGTATTTCTCTTAGTTACTACCATGTCTAGACTATTTTTATTCCTTTTAAGAGATGCTTATCACATCTCCACGTACGCAGACACACAGTGTTTTCTGCAAAGTGTACAGGCTATTTTGACTCCACTGTACCCCATCTGAGGGAGGGGGATGGAAACAAACAGCTCAGATCAATACACTCCCCCCTTCTCTTGTGTCCTTTGTCCCATGACCCAGAGTCATACATCCTGAAAAATCTGTACAAGAGACACTAACTAATTTTGAAGGCAAATTCTGCAACACTTATCTGTTTTGAGTACCTCTTTTGTCTGAGAGTACCTCCTTTGTTTGAAAATACACCAAATGTTCAAACTATGAAGCGGTCCATGAAATCCATGACTTCCTGTTCATCCCTGTTGCTCAAGAGACCACAAAACTCAATCTATATCAGCAGGAAATGATGAGTTCTCTAAACCCAGTCTGGATGAACTTACAAGCCAATGCACCATAAAAAGTGTATTCTTTGTCTCCTCTTTGCACCTCTGTGTTCAGCTCCTTTGAAACAGAATTTGGAGAGAAAGATAGCACTGATTATACCCAACTGCACAAACACAAACACTGTACTCTTCCAATCTTCTTTAGATACATAATGGGAATTACTGTAGGTCTGTGTCAAGGCCTGTGTTAAGTAAATATTGCGGTGCTCCAAAAACTCTCTTAGCGTGTGCCTTTTTTTCTGGAATCGCCTCACCTTGCCTGGATTAGTAAAAGTTAAAACATTTTTAAAACTCTTCATAGGAAAGAAATGTATATAAACAGACATTGACCTTAAATGGAGAAATTTTTAAAATAAATATACTATAGATGTGTTTACCCTCACAGTCTTGTACTGGCTAGAGTAAATGCAAAAGTCTGTAAACAACATAAAGCAAAACAAAACAAAGACATGGCTCAGAAGCAAAGCTTTAACATGGTTTTATAGGAAAAAGCTCTTACCTTACCACTCGAAGCATAGTGTACATATACAACAGAGTTTGGAGATGACTTCCCTGGAGTCACCAGCAAAGCAAGCATTAGTTTGAAACAATAATGTACTACTTATGCAGGGTGTTCCCCTATGAGGATCTGACAAAAAGGAGTGGAGTGGAGAGTAGGGAAAGAAAGGCAAAGTTAATTGCTTGGTTACTATCCCTTTTTTTCTAAAGCACGGTGAAAATTATGGACATTTAACTCCAGGTCTTGGTACATGAGCCAAAACACTAACTCAGGAACTCTGATCATTTGTGAGGCATCTCTTTGATCCAAGAGAGTGACTTCAGCGTAGAGCTAGACTGAATGTGATGGGAACAACCTTGCTTGTTTCAGTCAGGAGTATGAGCACATTACTTGGATTAAGAATGATCCAGATTTTCAGAATCTTGTTGCACAAGTCCAGAGTTAGATTTTCAAAGGGCTCCATGTCCCATTTAAATACTACAGACTCAGCAATCATGACAGAACACAGGTCCCCCCTGGCTGTTCAGTGGAAGAGAGGCTGGAGGCACCAGCTAAAAGTGGGATTTATTTTCCTGTACTGCTATAGCACCTTAATATATAAGAAGATTATTTTTTACATTTAGATCCCCCATCCATTTATAAGAACACTGCCAAAGGGATTAAAGTCATTATTTTTTAAAATAATGAAAGGTGAACTTCTTGCCTGTGTTTGTAATGTCTATGAAGAGGGCTTAGAAAAACTGGACTAAACTCTCGGCCTTCCCTAAAGCTGAAGTGGTCCTTGTAGCACAGCTGTCAAAGCTTGCCCCCATGTGCAAATATCTCCCCCTCTTTCTTCCCTTCGTAGCAGTAGGAATTAATCAAGGCTTCTTGTGTGGGGCCAAGAGGAGGGGGAAAGAGAGAAAGTCTGTCATATGCCATTAGAATTGTGATTGTACATGTCACCAATGACATAGGTGGTTTGAAATTCTACATATGATTTTATGAGAAAATGAAGTAATCAGCTATAAACACATTTATACATAATCTTGCTTTGACATTTATTTTTAATGAACCAGGGAAGTCTACTCTCTTCTTGAGGTCAACAAGAAAATAATTCTCACTGGAAGAGAACATTTTGGTTATTACAGTGAATGAAATGAATTGTATATTAAACAACATACAGTGGGACTGATTCCATCTCCTCCCAGGGCTGAAAATTTAGTAGGCTGTGCCTTCCTTTTTTCCATTACAGTTATGCATAAAGTGCATTCAATATAATTCCTTCTCTTAGAATTACAGAATATACATTAGGGGAAAGTGTTGCTTATTACAAATTATTTTGATGGGTAATTCTTGTTGAGATGAAAGCTTTAATTTCTATGAGAGTTCTACAAGTCAGGTGAGACTGGCAGCAGGTAATCAATCACAATTACATTTAATCACAAAATTCAAAAGTCACAGCAGTTTAAAGTATGCTTAAACATATACAGGTTATACCCTGAAAAGATTTCATACTGCATAGTAAAAATAGGAGGGGAAAGCAGGTTTATTTATTTTAAGCAAGATTACTTATTACAGTGATGAAAATTAAGAGTCTAGACAAGCAAGGAACGCTGATTCTAGTAACAGGTTTATTGTTAAATCTTCAGAGAAAGCAGGTAGTCTGAGGGACTTCCTGCAGTGACAGAAAGGATGCACACAGACAGTCCACTGCAGGCTTGTGAATACGACCAGGGCATTAGTGGATGCCTTATTTTGGCTGATAAAAATCAAACCACACAAAGAACATTTTGGCTTCATTGTTTTTCCCTCCGCAAAAGGAATTTTACTGTTTTACTCCCTTGCTAACCAGAATTGAAGGAAATCTGTCTGAGTTTCATTCTCTCCCAAGGGACCTACAAACTGCATTCCCTGCTACTGCCCAGAATCCACGCTATCCAAAACTGGGTTGAACATACAAGGAGGGGAGTGCAGGGTGGAAACTCTCAGTTTGCTTGTTGAAGCTATTTTATCTGTAGAAATAAAGCAATCGCTGGAGGAAGCCAGGTGAGGTGCTTGTCACAACAGAGAATCCTACTACCAGGCCCAGCATGCTACTCTCTTTCCTGGCTTTATTTAATGATAATGGAAGAATTGTATAACCAATTTTAATTAGCTCTAAGCCAGCCAAAACCAGCACATCACTCTATGAAGAGCTTCTAGCGTGATGAGTAGGCACTAAAGATGGAGAACCTAATTAATTTCTGCTGCCTGCTTGGTTCACAGAGAAATCTGAATAAAAGCCCACTACTTTCTGGGTGAGCTGGACATAAACATTGCCATGAGTTTGAGATAAAATTGATTGTCTCTTCTGGAAGTCACCTGGGAGGTGAGAGAATGAATGCCTGGTTATTTGGACAAACTGAATTGACACCAACAGAGAAGACTGAGAAGAATAAATCCTCAAACCTTCACAAGTACGGTGATTTTCTGTAGAACCAGGCACTGCGGGCAGACGCAGGGGCCCAGAAAAGGTCTCCTATGTCCTCCATGAATTTACTAAGGTAGTTGCTGGATGAGAGAAGATGTTACTATCTCCTCCAGTAAGCAGCCTAACAAACAACAGTATAAAGTTAATTTCCAGCTGAAATTATGCAATCAATTCACTTAACTCCAAACTGAAGGTCTGGACAACAGGATCTGTAGTTTTCTGTGAATTTTTCTTCTCAAACGCAATACTTGAAATGAGACTACCCTGAAACATCTGTGGGAAGCAAATGAAGAGAGATGAAAGTACAGAATATATTTCTTTTCCTCCAAAGAATTCTCCACTCTGGTCTCAAAAATATAGGAAAAGTCACTGTCCAGCGCACATTCAGGTTCTTTATTATTCTAAGGGAGAATTTTGACTGCAAATACCCATGTCTTTACATACAAGGCAGTTGAGTATACTGAAATGTTAGTATAAATCACTATGGGAGTCACAAGCATTACTAGAAAACAACTTTTTTGTTTGTTTGTTTTTGTTGGGTTTTTTGTTTGTTTGTTTTTGTTTTGTTTTGGGTTTTTTGGGTATAGCCAGGATATGGGTAAAAATCTACCATCTGAGACTTTTTGTTTCTCAGAGGAGCTTACCAGCTAAAGCAGTTTGAAATTATAAATATTTACAAACTTTACCAGGCCTCAGGACTCAGCTTCTGCACCTGGCACCTTCTTTTTTAACTACATATTATATTCTAAGTCACAAAAGGTGCTACTGCTTTTTAAGAACTGTGCATCTTATAGTCTGTTATGGCTGTAAAGACCACTAGTTCTACATTCAGAAAAAAATGCATATTCTTAACACTGTGAACTTGTTTCTGTGACAAGATGGCCTAATCAAAAGCCCTCACATAAGAAAATGTTCATTAACATGTATGTTGTGATAAAATTCCTGGAATTTAGATAGAGGTTTGGTGTGACAAAATGAATTCACATGGCCATAAAGTGTTTTCATGTGAGCTTAATTTATCTTGAGTTTTCAGGCTAAAATTGATGTTTAAGCTAGATTTCTGGAGTAGTATTCCCAGAAACAAGTAAATTAGTTCTGTAAAAGAGTTGAGAATTTATTTCTTATTCAAAATCTTAAAATCAAAATTACTCTTGAGGCTTGAACATACTTTCTTTAAAGGGAATGGCAAAACACCAATTGACAGTAACAGGGTAGAAACTTCTCTGCACATTTTACTTAGTGAGATATTATGGGTTAGTATTATAGAGCAGGTCAGAGGAGATGATAACAATGACCTTTTTTGGACATAAAAACCTATGAAGAGTGATAAGCAATGACCTAATGCTTCTTCTCCTACTGATGTCAGTAGTGGAGGAGTGAGGCCGAGGAAAAGCCTGTCTGAATTACTACTTCAGTCAAGAGTATTTTAAACAAAATTGAATTGAACCAAAGGCAGTGCATTAGGTAAAGCAGGTAATATAAAAGAATCATGGTAACGAGAGGGTGGTATCAGTTGTTTGGACTCATCTTCCAGAAGCAAGACAACAAACTTTGAAAGTCCATGCTCTTTGACCAGGTGCCGAGGCAACATCACAGTGAGTGCCTAAATGACAGAGAGACCATAAGAGTGAGACACCTGGGCTCTGTGGCTCAGATAAACCCTATCTAATGCTGTATCACTTGAATTAGGTGTCCAAACAGAGAGTCCATTTGTCCCAGATTTCTGCAGACAAGGGACAATGAGAGCTTGATGGTAAGTAACTCAGATCCTATTTTTTCTGAGTAATCATTATGCAGAAACATGGTCACAGGTTAAGGAAAGTAGACTCCTTTCACTGGTGCCTCAGTTAAATATAAGTGTATACTTTCAGCTAGGATTAATCCTGGGTTAGTTGTCAAGGCATAATACACAGTACCCTGCAGAAGACTAAAACATGTCATTGCCCCTGCAGTTATTAAACACTAATCTTAAAGAGCAGAATCTGTTCTAAGAAATGGCAACACGTTTTCTAGCTAATCAATGGTAGTAGCTGAACTGACACCTACTAGATCACTGATAGAGTAGACAATACCTACATTTTAAGCTCCTGAAAGTAGTCTGAAGTAAGATGGATTTAAAGTAATATGGTCTGAAGCTATTCTCAGGAGGGTTTGGAAACCAACTCCTTTAAGTTTCTTTGAAAAACCTCGCAACCACCTTGTCAATATTATTAAAAGTTTTTATAAGAATCTCTACAGCTTTAAAAAAGCTACAGAGGGGAGGTGCTGGCATACAGTGAATATACAGTGGCATAAACATGTAAGAGAGACAATAGGTACCAGAAGACAAAGAGTTATTATTTCTATTCTAATTCTTCTCATTCGGCAGCCAGATCTGCAGAACATAAGACTGAGAAAGACACTGTTCCTAAGTTTAATTTATTCTTGTTCTCTGCTACTTTTTTGTCTCAGTTTTCTACTCTTTGTGAATATATAGGTTTCATTAAGCTTCCAAGTCAAGAGCTCATAGGGAATAAAGACTGAGCAAATGACTTTATTTTTCAGCCTTCTACTTTCTTTTGCAGTATAGCAGTAACTGCCAGAAGAGCTCATAACACACCTCAGCTTTTCAACCCCTCAATCTATGTACTTACAAGCTGAGCATGGGATTTTTTATGCCTGAGAATACACCAAACCACCTCAACACATCTGACTCCAAGATTGTCAAAGCCACATTGAAAGAAACCGTAATTCCTTAAAATTGAGCTACTTTTTACAACATGTAATGGCTGAGGATGAGTTCTTAATTTATAGTTTTACAGAGGTGGAAGCCCATCATGCTTGGTATTGTGTGCATGCAAAGGAGAACTCAAAGTGCTTATAAACATCCACCCAAGTCAGACAAAGGAAGGATTGTTATCACTGATGGCATACAAGTACATTGGCTGCCAACAGTATTTGTTTCTCAAATATAATCTCTAAGGAAGAGCTGAACAATGCCAGAAAGTAAAAAGAAGAATGTATCTTATTCCAGAATGCACAATGAAGCAAAGCTCATGTCATTGACTGTTAGGTAAATACTCCATGAAAAGTTGCAAAACTTGAACTTTTTCGGATGTGTAGTGTTCTTTACTCCTATATTGGTAAATATATTGTTGCAACAGCTGTAATTCAGTCAAGAATTTGGTGCCACTTTGCAAACATGACTTTGAAGAAGTGCATATTTGAAAAACAACATACAGACAAACAAAGTCTGTTTTCTGCATTAATAAGTCTTCAGTTGTGATTTGAGCTTGAAATAATTCTTTTCTTATTTTATCAGAACTGGTGACACTATTTCTAGGTTAAACCAAAGTGTGACCACAACAATGTGAGAAGATTCTCATGTAAAATCCACTGTGGTACTGAGAAAGCAGAGAAACAGCCTCCTGATTTAACTAGTGTTTGGATAGACTCCTAGACCATTATTTGAGAAGCTGTCCAGATTGGCTTATCATAAGGCAATAGTTTCAATTTAAAGGACAATATATTTTCTGAGCAGGTGGGGTGGGAAGAGAAGGAGCAGAATAAATATGTGTGTACATTATTCTCTGTGTTTAGTGCAGATGTTTTACATTGAGGGTCAAGTTTGAGAAAGCAATAGAATTTCAAAGAAGTATCACATTTCACTGAGTTCTGTATCAAAGTCATGCATAGAGCATCTCATGATTTTTATGATGCAACATAAATCAGCTAAGTTGACTCATAATCACACTGAACATACATGATACAAGATTTGTATGGCTCAGGGATTTGTTACTTGTGTATTACTGAAACACTTCATCAAATGACTTTAGTGTCTCTTTACTGTATGTATATTCTGAATTCCTTATTGGAAGAGACTGGGTTTCTCTTTTTCTCCTATCATTGGTACTTAAGCATAAGTTGGGCTATTTAAAGAACTCCCATCAAATAACTTTTTTTGCCACTTATTCTTGCTAGATCCTGATTTTCCATTAGTAGTTCTACATTGAAAACAGCTTATTAATATGCTGTCTCTTTTCTTTGATCAGTGATTCTTGGTATTGAAAGGATGTGGAAGCCTGGTCTAATTTTAGTTCCAGAATTGTGATTCTCTGTAGGTTTCTCATGAGATAAATTTCTCACTCTTTATTGAGAGGGCTGTATTTGACATGACATACATGTATACATAGAAATAATAATGATATAAAAAAATTAAAAAACAATTTAAAAAATAATGTTATAATGTTTCAGCCAAGGACTTCAAAGCCAGCACAGTTTAACTAAATACTGTTTTAGACTTCTAAATGGGAAATAATGTATTTCCATTCACTGCTAAGTAAACAGATTTCAGAATATCGAAAATCTTTTAGTGAAAATATGCACTTCTAGTAAACACTTTCATGATGTTCATAAGCTTATCATCAAGCATCAATTCCTTGTAAAGGTGAATAAGTGTATTTTTGTTTATCACTTGATAACCAGGTGAAAACTGCAAATGAGGATCAAACTGTGGATGTGTGCAAAAAGCTGAAGCAAAACAGTTGAGAAGGCCTAAATAACACAAGGACGAGCTTAGTCATAACAGAGATGACAAAAATGTGGAGGGATGGACATTCCCACTGAGTAGATGACTGTACACTAGTACAAGAATAAGGGATATAAATGGGAGGATCAAAATGTGAGTAAAATGGAGTGTTGTTTTTATTCTCATGACCAGCCTATAAATATGGAAGACTATAATTCAGGAAGGATAAAGTAAGGAAAAACTTCCCTCATGTGGACAGAGAGAGTTGCTGAAAGTCTGATGGCAATGACTACAAAGAAGGATCATGTGGGACAAGGAATACAGAACACATCGCTGGACAAAGCTTATTGTGAATATCAGCCAGGGGAATCCAAAACTCTGGCCTTAGTGGAAGGAGGGTATTTCAACTACCCATGCATCTGTTAGGAAAAAAGTTAATGGATAAGACAATTTTTTTCCATTGATGATAATTTCATCGATTAATAAAGAGAAAGCATTTGGAGGGGAAGGTCCTTCAATGGTAATTCTAAATGATGGGAAATAGTTGCAAATATGAAGAAGAAAGGTGAAACAGGTAGAAGAGACTATGCAGTGGTCTCTGTGATTATTAGAAAGTGAAGAACAGATTACATTCTTCTGTCGCTTCTCTTGCATGAGGTCTGGGAATGGCAACACTTCAAGTGAGTCATGTCAGCTTGTGACCAGACACAAAAATTTTAATGTGCCAAATGCAAAAGTAAAAGGGGATTTCTGTCAGACAAACAGTGTTCTGACTTGCCACACAATTGCCAGATCTAAAACAGGAGTTACAGTTGGGGCATGCAGATAGAGATAAAGACCAGGTGCTGGAACTGGACTTTTTTGTAAAAGCTTACATTTGGATTAAATTAAATTAAGATAAAATGAAATTTTTATTTGATTTTGACTTTCAAATCAACTATGTTTGAAAAAAGTCATCCTTGGACACCCCACAAAGTGGTAGAAATGCTCTCCTTGTAGACTGGGGTCTATCCTGAGCACTTAATGATGGAGGATGAGGCTCTAAACTGTAGAGAGCTACTGGGATGCAAGAGGAGTAGATGACGCAGGGAAGGAAGGGGAAAACACGGAATTACAGAGTATTGGAACAAGGATTCAAGCAATGAGCAAAAAAAAAAAAAAAGAAAAAGAAAAAAAGAAGAGGCAGTTTTCTGTTAACATGAGGTAGACATTTAGATGTGGCAAAATCAATAAATGTCATATGTCTGGACTTCAACAAAACTTTCAACTCCAACTCCAGTGATAAATCTTTTCATAGAGGTAGAAGGTGAGTGCAAAGTTAATTTAGCACTCCTAGGAAACCTCTATGAATATGATGATGGTTTCAAATATGAATATGATTTATTTCTATTCAAGCTTTTGTGAATATGTTTGAGTCATATAAGGAATTTGAAACTGTTAACCTAGGAGAAAAGGTAAAAATGTGACAAGCTAATTTAGACCTTCTTTCTCTAAGATCCCTTTATGAAATGAGCAGCAATACAGCTAATTCTTGAAAATGGAAGGATTAATCCATAAAATAATACCCCTCTTTTACGGACTTTTACCCTTTTGTTAAAGCAAAAAGAGAAAAAAAGCCAAGCCTATACAACATTTCTAAAACAAAGTAATCATTTTAGTTCCTGGATATATGTATTAACTAAAAGTATAAATTAGAAAACAAACAAAGGTTAAATCCAAAGCTGTAGCCAGACCCAAGGTATTCTAAATGTGCCTGTTTAATATGCACTGCAGATTAATGGGTATAACACATTGATTCTAGCTGTACTTTTTAGAGGAGGCGGAGGAGGAGGCAAGAAACTGAGATAAAAAATACAGTCTTTGTTTCAAAAACAAAAATGAGATTGTAAAATTGAAAACATGAAAGTGAAAGAGAATCACTAATAACTATATTCTTCATCTTCCAAAAAAATCAACAAAACCTTGCTTCGCTGTATGTTCCAGTGTACTACAGGCAGGCATTATCCAGCCCCTTTCTGAATGTTGGCAGGAGAGTTTGCTTTCCCAACTCTGTGAAATTCTAAAATATAATGAAAATGCAGCTACCGTACTTTCTAAGCTCTTGGTAGATATTTTCACTTACTTTGTCATTTTCAAGGGGGGAAACAATGGTGGCATCTGTGCCCTGGTGCTAAGTGCTCATTTGCATGCAGAGGCAGAGAGATATCCGTTTATTATCAATTTTATGCATTACTTCATTTCATGGTGTTAAAACAATTACATTCAAAGGGTTCAGCAGTCCACAGCCAAGCTATTCAGGGCTCCAGCAGCATCATATAATAACGTTATTCAGGGAGAGACACATACATCATAGTTTACTGACTTAGAAGTAAAAAAGAGAGGGAGAGGGAGAGAGAGAAGCAACTCCTATAGAGCTGGATACAGAATTTGTAAAATATCAAAGATGTAACAATAAGCAGGGAAACTCATGGCAGATGGACATGAAATTTATTAACTTCTGAATTACTTTCCAAGAAAGTTGAGAAAATTTTTTAGACACAACAGTTCTACCAAATTCTGTGCCACATACATTCACAATGTCTTTTCTATAACGCTCTTCATCACCCACACTGCAAAGCTCCACTTGAGCAAAAAAGCAGAGACTGTGCACATCCCCTCGAAGATCTCAGAACACATACCTTGGAACAGCAAACAAATGGTTGGGCCTGAAGAGACTTTTTGTGATCCCTATGTGCAGTGGATTTGCAATCTGATTATCTGGTTACTACTGACAAGGCTCTGCCAAGCCTCCCATGAGGAATTTACATTTGTCTATCAATTTACATTAGCTAAAACAGCTGTCTGTGCAAAGGATTTCAAGGCTTTAAAATGAGGACCTACCCTCTGACACCAGTCAACTCTCCAAAAACCAATGAAAACTGTGGCACAGTAGTGAACAAATTTAAAAATCACATCCACCTTCAGTGTTTTCCTTATTGAGTTTGATGAGATGCTTGTTTCAGCAGAAAGCAAAGTATTTGATTGGACATTTACCGAATTTTTTTTTAAAAATGCAAGAAAAAAATGAAATCAAAGAACTTTCAATAATACTTCACTACCAGAGGAAGACAAAATCAGTGCTGTCCCTATAAAACAAAAAAGCAATTATCAACTTTTTGATTATAATTTCTGAAATAATCTTCCTTAAAGAAATCGACTTCAGTGAATCACAAGAGAAGAAAAGCCTTTTGAAGCATTTCAACATAGAGGGCTCATGAAATAAGAAACTGGAAAGGAAGTGTTTTTTATCTGGGCTATCACAGATTTTCTATCATAGAAATTTTCCATCAATAGACACACACACAAGTGCAGTGATATGGTATGGGTCAACTCAAGCAAGAAATGCAAGTTCTAAAGAAAATAGCTTGGCAACTTGGAAAACCAGCTGCTCCCTGGTAATCACTGCAAAGGAAAATGAATTTTGCGGCAGTTTTCAAACTATGAGCCACTCTCAAAAGGATGGGGGAAAATATGTTCTGCGCTGCTGCAAGGCCAGAGTGCTGACAGAAGCAAAGGGCAGCTTATGGTTGAGGTGGGGATAGGTCTCGTGGAAGGAGAGGTACCAAGTCTTTCAGCCTTTCTTAATGGGAAGCATCCCATGTACCATTGGCCCCGAGGAGAATCAGCAAGTGCCTCAGTGGCTCCTGGCAGATTTCTTCAGTTTCTGCTCTAAATATCGCAACAGCCAGAATTTCTTTCTGAGCTATCTGTCTCTGATCCTGCCATAGCCAACTTTTATCGTTAAAGTAATCAGGGTCCCAACAGCATTCAGCTGTGCCACATCTGCATCTAAAGGAAGGTAAATACTAAACAAATTGGCCCATGTTGATTCCTCATTTGGCTGCTAGCAATGTCTTGTCTAGCCAGTTTAAAGCTAGCATGGTTATCTTTACACTGCATTGCAGTCACAACACTTACCTTAAGGGCAAAGAAATTGCCTAAGTACCAGGTTTATTAGGCTGTACAAATTGAGCAACTTCGAGAATTAAAAAATTTGGTCTAAGTCTTATGGCAGAATCTTCTACTTTATTTCACTCTGCAGGGCTCCTGAGCTCTGTACCATGTGCCATGCCTCAATTCAGGAACGTAGCATGATGTGGTGTGCCATAGGCATTTGGCTGCTGCTTATGGCGGAAGACAGTCCCACATACAACAGGTTCTTCATTCAAACCCCTCCTGTTACAAAACCTGGACAATAACGCAAATCACCATCATAATCATCAAAAATCCCCATTTCTTTGCTTGTCTTGTCTTCATTAAGGCTGGAAAAGGCATCTAAATTAACCTAGTCCAACCATTTACACAACACTACTGTGTTCACCACTGAGCCATATCCCCCAACGCCACATCTGCATGCTTTCTGAACACTTGCAGGGTTGGTAATTCTACTACAACCCTGGAATACTTATTCCAATGACTGACCACTCTTTCAGTGAACAGAATTTTCCTAATACTCAATCTAAAACACTCCTGGTGCATTTTGAGGTAATTTCCCCTCATCCTGAAATAAATATTTTCCTTCACCCTATGGTTTATTCTTTAAGGTCTTCAAAGAAAGGACTGTCTTTTCGTTATGATGCCTTCATGATTAAGTCCTGATAACTGACAATGGGTCTAAAGATAAAAACATTAATCTATCAATAAAGCCAATAATTTAACTCATGGCCTTTGAAGTAAACATTGTAACCAGCTATAAGAAAGCAGAGAGAATGATTACCAATAGGAAGAGGTCCTGGTATTTGGATGAAAATTGCAGAGACATGAGAAATAAGAGCTCAGTAAAACATTAATATTAGACAATATTAACATTAATTAATAATTAATAAAGTTATACAATAAAATTAGACAATGGCTAGATGTATGGGGCTGGAAAATGCTCAAAAAAATCCTATAGCCTGGCGTGAAAAGAAGGTCCAGCTTTCTGGAAGGATGGGATTTGGCAGGCTTAATTTCAACTTTTTCCCTGTATCTGTCTACAAAATATTTTAAAGTCTGTTATTATTATTATTTTTTATTATTTTTATCATTGTCAGCTCTTTTTTTAAAAAGTGCTTCCCCACATATTGTGTTAAAGCTCATCAGTTTTGGAGTTCAGGGTTGTGCTTCCTTCTTAACACAAAGCATAGAGAAATTAATCAGTTTGCATTTGTTAATATCAATAAATTAACTTATTTTTGTTTAAGAGGCTCATAGAATAAAAAAGACACATTAAGAAGACCCCTTGAAGTATTATTTTTCATAAGTTTTCAATCGAAGTATCTTGGTTTTATGATGCTAAACAGGTGTATTTGAACTGGTTTAGTCTGTCATAAGAGTTCAAGGCCCATACAATGACACTGACTGTATTCCCAGTCTGAAATATCCTGTACCCCCTAGTTATCAATGATGGATGTTCAGGAAGTCCAAGAAGAAGGTTTTACAAAGAAGATATCTGCAATAACTCTCTACCCAACCTTATGTTAGTGCATTCAGCAGACACTGACATGTAAAGCTTTGGGACTCCAAAAGCTGTAGCAGCTAATTCTACTTCAATTCTAATTAGAATCTTCATATTGTCTGAAACCTGTTATGAAGATCTGTGAAAAATTAGCTAAGCATTTAATATGACTATCTTGATGGAGAATGTCCAGAAATAACCAGTGGGTATCCTCCTTGCTTCTTGATAGCTCTGGAATGAGTGAAGCAATTTCAAAATGGAAACAACTGAAAAGTTCAGATGAAAGAAACTTTCAAGGTGCTTTTAGGACTTCCAGTTCTCTTTTCCTCTAATGCTTAAATAAGGACAATACTTTGGTAAAAAACAAAATTTTATTCCTACACAGTACTTAGTGTCTGTACTTTACATCCCATTGAATCACAGAACAAATCACAGAATGGTTTTAGTTGGAAAGGACTTTTTAATGGCCAACTAGTCTGCATCCTCTCCCATGGAAGGGGCATTTCACATTAGATCAGGTTATTCAAAGCTTTGTCCAGTCTCACCTTGAACAATTCCAGGGATAAGGCATCCACTTCACTGAGAAACCTCTTCCAGTGGCTCACCATCCCCATCATGCAAAATTTCTTACTTATAGCCAATCTAAATCTACCTTCTCTCAGCGTAGATTTCTACATCTAGAAGCAAGTTAAGTATGGCATTTGTACTGTTAAATTAAAATAAATATTAGATTAAACATTTTAGACGAAAGTTCAGATCTATAAATTGTCATGAAATGCCACCCATCTATAAAGAGATTTACATATATGCAAATATTGGACACACTCAGTGTTGGAATAAACTGCTAAAACTCCACTAAAATCTAAGGGATTATACTAGGATTTGCAAAAAAAAAAACCAAACCAAAAAACATTTGGCTCTGTGAATTCAAGAAATATGAGAAAATGAGTAATTGGAAGAAGAGAATTAACATATATATATTATTTAAATATGTAAAATAAAGCCCCTGAATTAATTTTTAAAAATTGTAAAGCCGTGAACAACATAAAATAGAAGTAAAAGAATTATCTGCTACTTGCCAGAATATTGATGGAAGAGTGAAAATACTACTTCAATATGTATGTCATCATTGTTAGGTGTCAAAAACCCCCTTGATCAACAGTTCATATTCCAATGTGATTACTTCATTGCTGACCTGGAATGATGCTAACTCCCACAGTTCCTGCTGTCTCAAAATGGGAGCCCAGGGTGGTTAGGACAGACATTTAATAAGTGTCAGCTCAAAGTCCAGTCTGCTTGCCAAAGGAAAACAGATTCTAATATGCACATGGGTACTAAAAATTTTATTGTGGGGATAGTAAGGAAAAAGGGGTTGTCTAAAAAAGATGGCAATCAAAGTTTGAGTGATATGGAACATCTGCAGCTGCGTTATGATCCTTTGTAGCTATAGGTACACAGCAAGTCTTCAGTCGCTGTCTGGACTTGGCTCATACACAACAAAGACACTTTGCTCATTAATGAACCATAGTTCACAAGTCTACAAATAATAAACACATAACAGAGGTAGCAAATACACAGCTAAATGGCTCAGTAGAGTCTTGCTTTACCCAGTGTTTTGATTTTTCCCTGTTTTGGGTTTTGATGTTGCTCTCTGGATTGGAATATTAGCTAAATAATCTTGCCCATTGGGTGCTAATATATTTAGGGGAAATGTTAAGATTAATTTTCATCTTTTAAAATATCCCTAAAGTCACCGTGTATACCTTTCTGGGGCTGTTAACGGGAAATCCATTTTCAGACAGGCCTGCAACTGGAACACTTTCATGCATAAAGGGATTCAGGGCAGGCAGGTGGCAGGTTGTTAAATCACCCCTTGCTCATTCCTAGAGGTGGCATGATAAAATGAGCCACATGCTTATGACTTTAATGTGCTCGGTGCTCAAAACCAAGACCATTCCAGGACCAAACAGCATCCTCACTAGCAGTTGGCTGAGACATCAAGAACAAGAAGAAGAATTTCTAAGACCTTATTGGTGAACATATGGCAAACTCTGATTTCCTTACTAAATCAGATGATATTTCTAGAACTGGGTCATTATGCACACATTGTAATCTATCGTTAAGCCCAACGAAGTAATATTTAGCTAGTGTTTTAATTGTACTACTGGGATTTATCTCTGCTTTTTGAAGAAAAAAAGTCCAGGAAGGAAGAAAGAGTGTTGAGCTTTCAATTTTAATAAGAGGAGATTGTCAATTTTGACAAATGACTCTAACAGCTTATTCAGATAATGTTTGCTTATATACATATTTGCACATATTTTCGGTGTTATTTAGGAGATAGGAAATGTTTAAATTATTCATTTTCTTCCATCTCTTCCCTGAAGAGTACATTTCTCCTCCCTGCATATGCTTTCAAAATGCAAGTTGGCATCATATGTTTCAAATAATCTTCCAGTTTGTTCTGCAAAGCCTGCAGCCAGGCCTTTGCTACCTGTGTTTCCGAAAGGCCATGAGGACAGTGTAATGCATGTGCATGTGTTATAGAATTGATGACATACAGGAAGGAAATTAACCTCTTGGCCTGGAAATCAAGCAGTCCCTCACAATGCCAATCCATATGGCTGCAATCAATTAAAACAAAGATGAATCCTTCTCATCTGGGCTGCTGAGCGATCATGCAGCAACAGTTACCGGGTGGTAGAAACCAGGACTTCTAGGTTTTTGTGTTGTGCTTCTTTCTTGGTGTATTTTTTTCCTTACCAATACTTCACACATGGTTTCTGCAAATGTGGGTACTGTTTATCCAGGGTATGGGACAGCAGGAAAAGGTGTACAATTCAACTGTAGGCCAGTCAATCCACACCTGTTAAGTACACTCATTTTGCAACGTGTTAAACAAAACTGTTCAGAGAAATCCCATATCTGTCTCCAACAGCTGGAGATAAAGAACCCTGTTTTCTTTTCTGTCAGGGTTAATAAAACAAGCAACTTATTAAATAGCATTTTGGCAAACACAATGGATAATGAATCCTATTCTATAGTTAAAGACTTTTAACAATTAAAAAGATTTATGAGCCGAGCACTGCGACACACGAGTGCCGGAGGAGAGAACCTGCTCCCACGCAGCCACAAGCGGAGCGGGCACGGCGCACTCCCAGTCGGGATGGGCACCTCGAGAGGAGCCGGGAGAGTCCAGCAGGTAAACCTGCAGCTCCGGTCCCTCAGGACAGCAGGACAGACACCCCAGGAGCCCAGGCCTTTGATGGGGCTGAAACAGGCGGGTACGGCAGATACCATGGCCCCCCAGCCCATTGTTCCCCATCAGCTACAGTACATGTCCGGCGTCTGGTTTGTCAATCACCGGATTCAATGGCTGTTTGCCTGGGAAGCTGCTGACAGGGGGCTAGGGGGGCTTGCCAGAGCTTAATTACCGTACCTCATTAAAGAGCTTCTCATTCATATTCAGTAAGGAATCATTCGAGCAGACAGATATGTCTTTGTTAGATGAACTGAAAACCATACTTTTAAAAAAATCCCTACCACTTACGTATTTACATTTGTTTGGTTAAAGAACTCTTTTCATTCCCCTTAAGAGAGAAAGAGAGAGTAAAAAGGGAATGGGGGGAGGAAAAAGCACAGGAAAGAAATAAAATGAAAAGAAAATTTATTAGAAAGAGTTTGCATTTCAAACCTGACAGGCTTTTTTGAGGAAAAAATAGATTTCATTACACGGAGTCAAATTCCGCTTTAATTTCTACTCAGTTCACTAAGATATACTGATGTGTGCATGAGTGAGATAGGGGAGAGGGAGGGAAATCTGCTTCTCTGAATGAAGGCTGGAGGGGTTAAAATTGGGTATTTTTCTCTGGCAAAGGCTTGGTTACAAATGTGACTACTATTTTTCCTTGAAGTAAAAGTTTAGAAAAATTTTGCATCCTTTTTCTTTTTTCTCTTCTGTGCAGGATTTTTGTGTTATTAAAGTAAAACCCCACAAAGTTAGAGCCTTAACCAGTGCAGTTTAGTGCAGCCTCCCTGCCTAGCAACAACTCCATCCTTCTGTGAACAAATGGCCTAAAGAGAGAGAGAGGGAGGTAGGGAGGGACAAGGAAGGAAGGAAGGAAGGAAGGAAGGAAGGAAGGAAAGAAGACACATTTTTAATCTTCTCAAAGGATTCCACCTGACAGCGTGCAGTGATATTTTTATAATCATTATTTTTAGAATGTATTTTCATTAGAATTGAGGTCCAAATCACAATGGAGTAAAGCAGTGATCTAAACCTCAGCTATTGAGTATGAAGACACTTAAGGCTTCTAAAGTGACATTTTTGTGTTTTCTTGTTTTCTGATTATTAGTGATATTTAGCTATTGCATCTGAGAGGGAATTACTAAAGTAATCCTTTAATCTGAGACACCTTGGTGCTAAGAAGATTCCTCTTATAATAAATTTTTTTTTAAACAACCCCACAAAACTGTGTATGTACTGTTGATATCTCAAGAAGAATGATACTGTGAAAAGCTATTTGATCTGATGTAGAAATGAGTCTTTAGTCCTGTTTACATGTGGCTGATCTGGAGTTAGAAGGATAAAAATGTCAAAGAAAATAAGCAAGGTGATACACCCTCTCTTGTCCCAGGCTGCTCAACTGCACAAAGCTGAAGTTTTCAGTGCCCAGCAGTTTAACCTGACTTTTTTTTGCCTTTCAGTCTGTACTTTTGGAAATGAAGCAAGACATGAAGAGAGAACTGTGAAGAGACCTTGTGTGGTTAATATAGTTTCCCCTTATTTCTTTCTCAGAAATGGTTTTAGAAGAAATTAAGAAGGACATTCGCCTAAAGGCAGACACAAGGCACAGGAAATTTAATCCTACACGGCTAAAGTTTGGCCAAATTATAAGCATCTGAAAACAGGGTCTTTTATATATAATGCACAGGATTTGGCAACTTCAGCTGTCAGCAGAGGAATACAGAAGTTGGGCACATCATATTTATTGCTGGTTTATGACAGGGAGCAGCCAATCAAACCACAGGATTTTCACAATGTATATTGACAGCTAGCAACAGCCCAGCTCATTAGGGCCCCTCTGCCAGAAGAGTGCATCAATCCCATAATTGAGAAATAAGTGCATCACTCCAAGTCAGTAGTCCCTACACTCTGTTGAGCTGAAGCAATTCCATCTCAGTATAATAAGGCACAAAGCCTAACATCGTGTACACTAATAAAAAATACTATCTTTTTATAATGTGATCAAATTTCAGTTCCTGTTGGGACAATAACCTGGAGTTTCCTGATATCTCTTCATTTAAAACCTCAATTATAGCTCTATATTCTGCACAGTTTTGCCTTGAATACATAACAGATGTTTATATTGAGATGAATGCTTTGTGGACCCAGAACTGTCATCAGACCTCTCATAACCACATTTTCACCTATGCATATGGTGCACACCTGTGGCTTGTTGGAATTGTACTCAATTGCAGTGTGGGAGGTTTGAGACAGCACTGGATTTTTATTCTTTTGTAATATTTTTCATTCACATTACTTTTTAAAGCCTTTTTCACGTTTAGTAGGTAAAGCAAATGTAGAAATCCAAGCAAGGTTATTTTAAAGCTGCATATGCCTCTGTTTTGCATGGAAAAATACACATTTAGGTTAGTAATTTAATATATAATAAAATATAATTTCATCATAGGCAAGATTTGAATGTTCTGAGGAAATATCATGGGACAGTAATAGATTTCTGTGCTAAAGACGCACAGAAAAATGCTAAGAAAAACAGCCTAGAATACAAAGTTTAGATGTATCGTATACATGTGGGGTTTGATGTTTATCTGTTTTTGTAAAGCACATACACCTTGAAATATAGTGCCCAGAAAACATTAGGATCTATTTTTAAATCCCTTTTTACATATACCTCTACTCTTCTGGGAAAGGACTGTGGTGGTGTATGTCAACAGTAGTTTCCATACACCAAAACCACCTAACATTAGGACAGCAAGGGATGGGAACTAAGACTGCTGTAGCCCATCAGCTCTATCCTGATGAAGGTGGAACCCAAGATGTTTTGGGGAACTGGATCTTTATCATTGCAGAATTTATTATGAAACACAGAGTAACTGCTGGAATGCATGTTTGTCTATGAAGACCATTCTCACACAGAAAAAGTCTGATATAGAAAGAAAACAGCCAGTCCTAGCGAGACAAAAGGACCATCGCTGTCAGTCTTAAACACAAGGATTGCTCCTCTTTGTTGCAGGCTTTTGTTACCAAGCACCAGTTTTATTGTACATTGTCTGTCTTAGTTTAGGCTGCTGAACAAAGAGTTACCAATAAAAAATGGAGTATGAGAAGGAAAATAACAAAGAAAAGGTGATAAAAATCTCCTGATCCCCAGTAGTCAGCTTCACTAGTCCTTCACATGACAAGAACATGGGGAACACCCTGTTAATGAGAAATAGTGAAATCCCAGCAGATTCCTGCAATGGATTTTGAAACTGTGTCCCATGATTTTGCATTCATGGCCTTACTATTGGCTGAACCCAAAACCAAATGAAGCTGATTAGAGTAGTTTCTCTGGTTTACAGTTCCAGTAGACAGATCCTACCTAGAATTAATTAAAAAAACAATAAAAAATCTAAGGTAACCAATCTTATCTAGCCCTTTTATAAAAACGGAATAATTCAAAAGTCAAAAATTCATGACAAGTTCTTTAAAATATTGCCCATTGTGGGGTTGTAGCATGAAAAGTAAGTCTGCATGCCTTTCCTGCAATGAGATTTTCATGTGTGTACAAACGATGTAGATTTCTCTGAACTGTGTGAAATGCATCTCTGGAAGTCAAATAGGCTCAAGTGTACTCTAAAAGTTTTAAATGATTATGCTGTGTGGCTTATTCGTCAAAATCAGCTAGCAACTTTCTTTCTATGCTCCTAGGCTTCTTTTGTGCGCAGACAGTTGTGCTAAGGGAAAAAAAGCCAACCTATAATCCCAAACCCCCAAGCATCTATATTTATAAAACCCATCTCTTTAAAAAGGAAATATAACAATGATATATTAATAGCAGAGTTTTATATAAAGTTTTATATGAAAGAGAAAAATTTGCCTATCCCTAGAGGCATAACAAAATTTGATATGCTTAGTGTTTTCTTGCTGGTGCTTATCTCCCTGGTATTTAAATTGCAACTTGTTAGTCATTACTCATGCTGTTTGCCATCTTTTGCTCGTTTTCATATAGAGTCAAAGTAACTTTTTTTTTTTTCCTCTGTAAGAAACACAGACATTAAATAAATTGTTAAAAAAATCTACTGTCACAAGTGTGACCTTTGGACTTAACCAGGTGAGGAAAGGACTTATGAAAAACAATAAGAGATTCCAAGCATCCACTACTACCATTAACAAAGATAAAAATCCATTAGCTGGGATCCAGTTTTAAACTCAGGAGAAGTGTGAGGATGGTTGTATGAAACAGTTTTATCATTCAGTGGAAGCTGCTCTTTGAGCGACTGATACATACACAGTTTTGTAAGCAAAACTGTTTTATGAATAAATTAGCCCTGTAATGAGTAGGATCTTATGATGTGTTCTGAGAGTTTTTAAGAATATATTACATAAGTGAAGAAGTAATGATGGGAAAGTGTTTGAAAACTACTGGGGAGGACCTTGACATGATAAGCATTTAGCATTTCAATAACAAAAGCAGAAAAGGAAACAACCTTCACCACCTATTAAGCATGACATTTTGCAGGGGTTGCTAAATGAACATTGTGTATGAGCAAATACCAAAGGGAAGTCTTCTGATTCAAGCTACTGGTCATTTTGCTTTGTGAATTCCCCAGTTAATTATTTCCTCAATGGTTAATGGTCTCCTTCTGATTGGCAACTCCTGTAACTTGGGAAACATGAGCACACACTGTGTCCAGTCAGGTTCCAGAACTGTTTACTCAGGATGAATATGTGGATAGCCTCTGATTTTGAGCAGAGATTTATTACTTAGTTTTCCAATGGATCATTAGGTGTATGTCTGCATTTAGATACACAACTTTCCCCTTTGCTACAAGCATCAGTATTTTCTGCTACACATCTCTAGTAAGTATTGTCTGCATTGAAAGCAAGCAGCTTCTTGAGAGCACTATGACTGCATAGACTGTAACCATTGCTCCTGTAATAATTCACTTTTGCAGCAAAAAATGTCTGCAAGAAGTCATGGCAAAGTAGCCTTATTTAAGTTCAGTAACATACTGACATCTTAGTATCTTCATTAACTAAATTCTGAGGCCACTGCTGCTTGAAAAGTGCTATGCTAAATGGGTTTAGTAGTGGATATTGTTACAGAAAGTGTGCTGTAAGGGTTGTCTCTAGTCTAACAAAGCTGTGCTCAGAGAGTCTTAAAAGAGAGGTGACCAGAGTAAATAATGTCTATCATCAATCTAAGCAAACATTTTTCAGTGTGAGAGGCAGAATTGTTTTAACAAGTGCATCCTCTGAAAGACCTAAATATCATACAATGTATAAAGAGATGGAAGTAATAATTATCCATCATATAATTTTCGTGTTAATGTGAATATTTTATTTTTATAATCTAAGATGCTAATATATTTTTGTGTGATAAACATATATATAATAGCTTGAAATCAAAACCTCCTTGTATCTAAAGTGCCAAGAGGATGTGAACTTTTGTTGCAGTTCATTATCATTAAGTAGCTTTATAAGAGGAGAATTAATATTCAGATTGACTTGAAGTTTCAGGTGTCCCCACTAGTCACTTTGGGATAACCTTTTCCCAAATTTCTGAGCACAAGTCTAAATCATGAAAGGAATTGTGGGAGAGCAGCCCTGTGGGAGGGGTCTGGGGGTGCTGGCTGGCAGAAGGAAGCTCAACAAGAGTCAGCAGTGTGTGCCCAGGCAGCCCAGGGGGGAAACTGCATCCTGGAAAGCATCGAATACAGCTTCACCTGCAACTCCAAAGGGGATTATCCTGTATTTGGTGTTGGTGTGCCCTCACCTCGAGTGCTGTGTGTGCTTCTGGGCCCCACAATTTCAAAAGGATGTGAAGGTCCCTGAATGCATCCAGAGGAAGGCACCAAAGCTGTGGAAGGGGCTGGCAGCGTGTCCTGTGAGGAGTGGCTCAGGACTCTGGGGTTTTCTTGTTAGGAGAGAAGGAGGCTGAGGGACAACCTCACTGGTCTCTACAACTTTCTGAGGTGAGGAAGGGGAAAAGGTCCCTCTTTTCCCTGGGACCCAGTGCCAGGTCGTGTGGGAATGGCTCAAAGCTGTGCCACTCCAAAGAGGTTCAGATTTAACATGAGGAAACATTTCTTTACCTGAGGCTGATCAAACCCTGGAACAGGCTCCCAAGAGAGGTGATCAATGTCCTGAGCTGGCCAGTGTTGAAGAGGTTTTTGCACAACACCCCTAATAATGTGCTTTAACTATTGGTCAGCCCTGAAGTGGTCAGGCAGCTGGACTCGATGGTCCCTGCAGATGTCTTCCAACTCAATTATTCTGTTCTATTTCATATGATTTGATTTCATTCTTCTTGTTTCCCCCTTCTTTCCCTACCACTACTTGGTGAGGAAATCTTTGATGACATTTCTTCTGAGCCCTGCACTGGAGAAAGGACAGAATGGGCAACTATGTCCCAGCCTGGGCATTGGCTCAGTCACTTTGTGGGAAGGAGGTGTGTGCATTCTGATGGGAGTGAGAGCTGTGGATCTTCTTGAGATCACTTGTCCAGTTAAACACATTTGCAAGAAGCATGTGGGTTTTTTAAGAATCTTCTGTGTTTACCTAGTTTAGCTGGGCCTCCACTGGATGTCAAACCCCCACATCTATGACACTAGGAGATCAAAGATCTTGGCTCAAAGATCAAGCCCTTGGCCTGGAGCAGGATGTGCTTCAGAGCTAAATGATTACAAAACTTTCTGAGATGAAGAGTATTTGTTCATTTCCCTGGGGCCTTGAGTCTCTGCCTGGGAGAGGTTGTAGTGGTGCCCTTCTCTGGCTCTTTCTCCTGGATGGGCCTGGAGCCTGCATTGCAGAGAGCTGCTCTCCTGGATAGATCCCCCAGACATGGGTTGTAGTTTGCCATGCAGAACATAGCAGAGCCAGTCTAGTCTATTCCCTACCTCACCATGAGCCAAATAACTCCAAATTTGGACAGTTATTTGTTTTTTTCATCCCCAAAAACACATTCAAGGACACATAACACAGAGGTTACAAGCAGAAACAGGATTTTAAAAATTTTATATAACTTTATTTATTTTATGTTAGTCGTCTGAATCTGTTTCAGAGCCAATGCTCACAAGCATTAACACAATGTACATGCATAGCCAGGAGCAGGCTCATGTATTCTTCTGTTTTCTGTTTGAAGAAAGCATTTCAGCTTGAAAAAACATCCCTTGCAATCTGGCAAAGAATATCCACAGAGCCACAGAGAGTAGCAGAAGGAACACAGGCCAAGCAGTCCCTGTTTCCTGAAGAGTGAGAACTTGCAGAATGACTATCAGTACCAACCTCACACAGAAGAAAAATAAATGGTGTGTGGTACCATGGAATTTCCAGAACTTTCTCCACTGTGCTTCTTAGACAGTGATGCATAAAATTTGCTCTTGTGCTTGCCCTGTGCTTGTATTGCACACAGGGAAAGATCAAAAGTGGTAGGTCTCAATGGGGCAGCAAGCCTGGAACCCTTCCAAGCACAGTCTGTTTTCCACAAGCAAGAACCCCTGGGGAACTGAGCCAAGTGAAGAGCAGAGCTCACTCCTCCAAGAGAAAGACAGGGTACTGGTGGTGTCTTGGAGGTGTCTGAGAGGAGTAACATCAGCTTAGTCTGTCTTGGACATGACATATCTGACCAAAGTAAGAGGGAAAAAGTATGCAGGTAACACAGCTTCTTAGGATCAGACAGATAAGATTCTAGTACACTGAGCTGAGAAAAGGCTTGGCAGTGCTTCACTGTTATCAGTCCCTCACAATCACTGGCTGTAAAGCCCAGGTCCTGGGGGAAGTCTGTGACTCACAGATGAACAAGCACCAACACATAGACAGTAGATTTCAAGGAACTGGGGGTCAAGATTAAAATAGCTGAGGTAGGATTTAACAACGATGTAAGTCCTGTTGAGAGACATTTTACATGATGTATGACATCAAAAGAGTCACTGCATGTAAACCCCTCTTGATCCCTTCCTGTTACTTTATTTACTCAGACGACTTTAAAGATCTGGACCTAAATCCACAGGCTGGGGATAGTGATAGGCATCTGCTCTGTGGGATCAGCTTGATAGGAAACCACATACAAGGATGTGTGATTACAAATCCTCTTCCCCATCCAAGGAAAATATACTTGGGAAAAACAACAGCATGCTGGATTCATATCTACCTATGCAAAGTCACTGCTGAAGTACCACGTGCCTGTTCATTAAGTGTGGGGTTCAGTTTCAGAAGAGATGTCGTGGCAGGGTTTGATCTCTTTGGAGGCTGTGTGTTCTACTTCAGTACAGATTAACACATGTTTGTATTATGTACTTTTAGCATCAGAAAGTATTCATTTTTGCAATTCTTCTTATTTCCTACTCCATATACTCAAATGTCAAAAGAAATAGGCATAACCTAGAACTGGAGAGTAACAGCATTTCTAGAGGGTTTCTAAGTCCTTGTTCTCAGTAATCTATAATTTTGGGTTTTCCTGGAAAACAAGAAGGCTGCTAGAACACTTCAGGACAACCAGACTTTTTTTTTTTGTGATGGCTGCTGGTTACTGCTGAGGTAGATACACTTTAAATGACAACATTCCTGCCTACGGTCTCATGAGGGCAAAAGTACAAGCAGTGTCATCAGCAGTCTTCCACTACAGGAGAAAACAACAAAAAAGGTACCAGGAAGAATTAAAAATTCAAGCACATTTCCCTTTGTACCTTTATTTTGCAAATATTTTTCTTCTCTGTGTACAGAGCTGCTTTTAACCTTTCACCTGCTAGATAAAAAACAGTAATCTTGTTGTACCACATTTTTGCCTGTAAACTGGGAAAGATCTTTGATTACCTTAATACTAACCCTCCAGAGTCTGCTTTATGAAAGAAAGTGAAATAAATCTCTGCTTCCCCTTACCTTACCTGAATTTGCAATTCACTGCTAATGTTTTCTGCAGTTCATGATTGCTGGTACTTCATTTACTGAAGGAATCTTTTTGAGAAGCCCAAAAGAATTTTATTTGTCTAAGACTGTGATATCTCACTCTGATGTACATATAGTTAGGGCTTGGACTGGTTTATTCTGCTTCAGCTGTAGACACCTAAGATCTTATCTGTAAATACTGTATGATAAACAACATCCCTTATTAATATCAGCCTTATTAATATCTACTTGTATCACCGCTGTAATGTAAATTTGAAGTTATCATTCTTGGTTTTTTATACCAGAGGGAAACCCTAAAAGCAAGGGAAAGAGGGGGAAATGGATGTTACAGTAGGTTCATTTTTCCTCTAATGAAAAATGTTACATCAAATGAAATAATATTGCATCAAATATGCTTTTGGAGTTACAGCTGTATCTTGGAAAAAGAAAGGTTGTACTGGTTCTGCCTGGTATAAATTTTCTCCACAGTGGCTGTTATGGGGCTGTGTTTTAGATTTGCGCTGAGCACGGGGTTGATAATGTAGAGATATTTTTGTTATTTCTGAGCAGAGCTTGCACAGAGCCAAGGCCTTTTCTGCTTTTCTGTACTGACACAGTGGCAGGAAATGTGAGGGTGCTTGGGAGGCTGGGAGGAGACTCAGACAGGACAGGTGACCCCAACTGATCAAAGGGATTTTCCAGACCACATGACGTCGCACTCAGTATATAAAGTGGGGGGAAGAAAGAGGAAGGGAGGGACATTTAGAGTGCTAGTGTTTGTCTTCTCAAGTCACTGTTACGTGTGAAGGGGCCCTGCTCTCCTGGGGATGGCTGAACACCTGCCTGCCCATGGGAAGCAGTAAATAAATTCCTTGTTTTGATTTCTTTTGTGAGTGGTTTTTGGTTTTCCTATTAAACTGACTTTATCTCAACCCATGATTAAAAATTCTTTTACCTTTCCAACTTTTACCCTTCCAATTCACTCCCTAGTCCTGCTGGTGGGGGAGTGAGTAAGTGGTCACATAGGGCTTGGCTGCTGGCTGGGGCTAAAACACTACAGTGTCTTAATAGTCTATCTTTTCTTTCTCCCTAGGTAATTATTTAAGAATTAGTCCTACCCTGAAAGAAATTCTCTCTGAAATGCTTTCTGACATGAAGGGAAGGTAGAGATATCCCATCAAAACAGGTTGGCTTTCTGAGTCTGAATGTCGAACTCAAAACAATGTCCTCTTTGAAGAGTCTCAGGTCAAAACATTGTTAGCACTTTTGTTCAGTGAGTAACTTCAATTTATGTGAATGATGCAGTAAAAATTTTAAAACACTTTTTGTCAATCTGAGAAATTAATTAGGCAGTAATAAAATAATCATTATTTGATGCTTTTCCAAATATGCAGTCATTCTGACATGGTGGAGACACTCCTGTAGGTTTCCCTAGAGTTCATCCTTGGAGGAGCAGGCTGGCCATTCTGATTTATGCTGAGTATTATCGTACTTTAATTTTTTTTTTTTTTTTTAAATTCTGATATAGAGTCACAGGTTAGGTACATTGCCAGTGTGAATAAAGTTATCATACTGGCACTTTGGAGATATGACAACATTTTTGCAAAATATCACAGCATTTTCAGAGCTCTACTTATACGAATATTTACTTTACAGATTAAAGTCTACCTGAAGAGGTCCAGACATGCATTTCATGTAATTCATATATGAGTCAGAAATAGCTTATGAGGTACACAGAAGACTGTATCAATATTAGCTGTCTTCTTGATAACTTTTTCAGCACTGAGAAGGTTTTTTATTGTGAGAACTGCTTTTGGTGTTATCACATTCAGTCTTGATGGTTTTTGTGAAACAAAAAGTATGGTGCACAGAAAGCTCCTCTCAGCTAAGGGACAGCATTCTGGCAAGCATACTGCAACTTTTAGTTTTCCTCAATGTTTTTGTGCACCATAAAGTTGTCTTTAAAATGCACAAAAATGTGTCTTAGCTTGCTAGGTAATTTTGCACCCTCTTCTGGCCAAGACCTTCCCTTTTTAGGCATAAATCTTCTAAGACAGGTGTATCGAACATAAAATTACTCAGCATTGAAACTAACTTCATACAAGAAAGCATGCTGTCTATAGGCTAACTCCTCCTTACTAGGGAAATACCTAGATCCCAAACATTCGGGTCCTGGAGGTCAGCCATGTTCTCACCTGCTGTATTCAAATACTCTATAACTACATCTAAGAAAGAAAAAAGGTGTATGTTGAAATAAATACATTCCCATTGAACTGTCTTTTTCTACATCTCCCCAGCAGATCTCTTATCACCAAGATAAAACCTTCAGTTTTCTTCCAGTGAGGGACAAGGCCCGTCCAAACTACACAGGTTTCCATGCTGCTTAGTTATCACCTCATGTATGTATTCAGCATGTATAATAAAAGGGAAAGTGCCATTTAAGATGGTCAGAAAAACTGCTGTGGTTCTGTTACTTGTGCAAATATTTGAATAAATCAGTATGTGTCCCCATATTTCTCCTTGAGTCCTACACACACCGTATAAACACGAAAGCAGCTGTAACTCTGATGGCACAACAGCATAAGCAAGGTCTGTAGTCTTGTACCACCCTAAGCAACAAATCTTGGTTTGAAAATAGATGAACAGTTTGAATATTAGCCCTTAAAAATCAACTGCAGTGGGATCTAAAAGAGCTGATACTCAGCTGCGAGTTTCATGATGCTGCACTCATTTGAAGTGCTACTAAATCTTTTTAAATACAGGTATTTCTTTCTCCCTTTTTGAAAGGCCACTGATCTTTTACATTGCTGTCAGCTGTGAGATCTCCAGTTTTTGCTCCCTGCTCATTACCTGTAACAATTTTAAAAATATGCTTGATAAACATAGGTCAATTGTGTGCTAATAGTGGTCATTCTTTCTCTTTTTCACTTGGAAAAAAGTTACTTTGTTTACTCTGTTTTGTTTTTTTTATAGCTTGCTCATGGCCTAGGTTGACACTTGGGATTCAGCATGTCCCAAACATATCTTAAACCTATTCTAGTTTTGACATTTTTATTTCAACATTGATTTGTATTTCCTAGATGCTTCATGTTCTTCAACTAGTTTTCTCCTGCAGTCATATGGATGACTTAAAATTAGAAACCAAGCAGAACCTTGGAATCTCCTTATCTAATAGCCTACAAATACAGAAAACGGTTTGGAAGTATTTGTGGAAATTGTACCTCTGTTTCTTGGGCAATCAAGGAGGCATTATTTGCTCTTCTGATTTTGTAGCTGAATTTAACACTAAAAAAGAATCATTCATGTGGCAAGTGCACAAGACACAGTTTAAGTAGAAAACACACTCAGAATCCAGGCCAGCTCTGTTGGACAGGTATTTGAAGAAAACCACTGGTCATGGATAAAATATTGGTAAAATCTCTTGAAAGCAAAGCTAGACTTTTTTTTTTTTTCCCAGGCATTTTCCCCATTTTTCCAAAGGCATAAAATACAGTAGACACTAAACAGAAATTTTAGCCACCTGTCAAACCTTTTTAGTTAACTATTTCTTCATTGTTTGCTATTGTTTCTCTAGACTGCAGGCTTTAAAATTAGGAGTCATCGCTAAGAACCTGAATTTCCATCCTATATTCCTGCTGGCCAATGGCCTAAGGTGCTACTCAGCTGGATTAAAACTCACAGCATCTGGCCTTAATCAGTGGCATCAAATATGTTGCTTTTTTTCTTTTTGCAAAATCTTAATCTTTGATTAATAGCAATCTTCTCATGGAAACACTGAAGGAGGATTCAAGATTTAGCAAACCGTGGATACCAGGTTTGAAAACAAGCATAGGACAATCCTGGGTTTTCAAATAGGGAGCTTTGTAGATTAAGCTATGAGGACCTCTACTCCTCTGATTTGTTATCAGATAGAATTTGTTACCAATGTGTGCTTTTAAAGAGAGGGGTTTCTCTAATATTTATACCTTTTAAATGACTGTATATTTATATGGGTAAATCTATAATAAAATCTGTACTCTTCCTCTAAATGATCTTGATTTTCTTTCTTATTATCAGAAGAAATATGTGGCCAACACCACCCCAAACTCCTGGCTGCCTGTAATTTAGGCATTCTGTAGTTTACTGTTGAGTCACTGGAGGTTCTCACAAAGAGTAGACTGACTGGAACTACAGCACCCAGAAGTTACGGATTCTTTCCAAAGCCTCAATAAACTTTATACAGCCACTGTTTTTCTGCTATTCTGGACAACGGGGGCAGGGGCTAGAGGCTTGTACAGGATCAAAATGGCATCATTTCCACAACAGTAAATTTCACTGGTTCCAGGCTTGCTGCAGTTCCCTTTTTATTGCAAATGCATCAAACTGTCTCTGATATATCTAGTGTGTCAAGGCTGAAAAAGGTTCACACATCAGATGCTGACTTGCAGGGGGTGTTTAGAGGCAGGTGGGAAGTTGACATAAGGTACGAGCAGCCTTTCACATGCATTTAAACCATGCCATTTTTATGATCTTTTCTTTTTTAAATTTTATTTCTGTTTTTTTAACAGACAATGGGGGACAGGATATGTGTGAAGAAGGGTGGCTGTGTGCCTCCCCTCACACAAACCCATTGATTTCAGAGGACCTGGACACTCCTCCTGGCTCATGTCTCTTTTTCTTTAATTTTTAATAAACAGTTTCTGTAGCCAGTTAAATGAACTTGTAAAGAATGACTAAATTTTCACTACTGTTGTTAATATTTTTAAAACAGAATTAGATTTTTGCCGACAATTTTTTCCTGAGCCGAAACTGAAGAGTCAGGTATGACAACAACTTTGACATGTTTTTGTGAAGTCCAAAATTCTCTGTGCAGGGCATGAAGAAAAATGTTCTGTAATTTCAACCATTGCATAAAAATATTTATGCAGAACTTTCATTCACTCCTCATTTTTTTGCATTTATCAACCTGACTGTAGGTTTGGTTTGAAAAGAAATATCTAGCAAAAAATGTTAAAATTATAAGAATATAGTGACTTGATTACATAAACTTCTCTCTGTCCATTAATTTGTGCTCTGAAACCCCTATGTTTTCTGTCTCTTACAGATAAAATCTGTGCTGTTGAATTTATCTGATAAATTCACCCTCCCTCTTTGTCACCCCTAAATAACAATATGTACATTTGGGCAGACAGTGAAAAGCAAACTGATGGCAGTGACTCACAGAGAGAAGTCCCTGGCAAACAGTCATGATAAAATTGGCAGTAACATATAGAAAGTTATTCTGTTTTACTGTAATTCTTTTTCTGAGCTTCCTATAAAATCTGATTTATGTCTGTCAAAGGATATCGAGAAACCAACTCTACCAACAGCAATAAAAAGTCACCAGCCTAAGGAAGCTTTGACATAAAGCCAGGTGTAATTTTCATACCTAGTTTTTAACAGTGGGTATATCTTGAATTACAGAATCACAGAATCACAGAATATGCTGAGTTGGAAGGGACCCTCAAGGATCATCGAGTCCAACTCCTGGCCCTGCACAGGACACCCTAAGAATCAGACCATGCGCCGAAGAGCATTGTCCAAACATTTCTTGAACTCTGTCAGGCTGGTGCTATGACCACTTCCCTGGGGAGGTTGTGCCAGTGCCCAGCCACCCTCTGGGTGAAGAGCCTTTTCCTGATATCCAACCTAGACCTTCGCTGACACAACGTCAGGCCATTCTCTAGGGTCCTGTCACTTGGCACCACAGAGAAGAGATCAGTGTCTGACCCTCCTCTTCCTCTCAGAAGGAAGTTATAGGCAGCAATGGGTCTCCCCTCAGTCTCCTCCAGGCTGAGCAGACCGAGTGACCTCAGCCACTCCTCACAAGGCTTCCCCTCAAGGCCCTTCACCCTCCTCATGGTCCTCCTTTAGACGCTTTCTAACAGTTTGATATCCTTTCTGCATTGTGTCACCCAAAAAGCCTCCAGCACTCGAGATGAGGCCACCCCAGTGCAGAGCAGAGCAGAGCAGGACAATCGCCTCCCTTGCCTGGCTGGTGATGCTGTGCCTGATGCCCCCCAGGACAGGGTTGGCCCTCCTGGCTGCCAGGGCACTGCTGGCTCATGTTCAACTTGCCATCCACCAGGACCCTCTCCACGGCACTGCTTCCAGCATATAATTCCCCAGTCTGTATGTACAGCCAGGGTTGCCCCATCCCGAGTGCAGAATCCAGCACTTCGTTGAACTTCACATGGTTGGTGATTGCTCAGCCCCGTAGTTTGTTGACGTCTCCCTTCAGGGCGCTCCTGCCTTCAAGAGAGTCAACAGCTCCTCCCAGTTTTGTATCATCTGTGAACTTGTTCAGTATCCCTTCCAGTCCTGTGTCCAAGTAATTTATGAAGATGTTGGACAGCACAAGGCCAAGGATGGAGCCCTGTGGAACCCCACTAGTGACAGGTTGACAGCCGGATGTCATTCAGTATAAACCTTTCAAGACTTTCAAGGAAAAATATGACAGTTCAACTTTCAGATATGAATTTATTTTTTTTTCACACTGCCTCTCTCTTATCTTGTAAATAGGAAGGTATATATCGAAAATAAAGATTTATGGTATGGGCAAACAGAGAACAAAATATAGTATTTTTCATGGAAAGAGTGTCTATTAAACACAAAAGACATGATCACAACCTTTATTTTCCCCCTCTCTCTTTATTAATCTATTAATTAACTGTATTCTTCTCCAGAAGGCAATGTCCCTAAAGAGGAGGAGATATTTATGAGAGGTCCAGCTGACAACATTAGCGGGTGAATCAGTTAATCATATGTTCTGGGTTAAACAGCATTACTGTTATATAGATGCTAGATCTCTGTTCTGGGGCACATATGCTGAAGAGAAGGAAAAGACAGCACCCCAGAGAAGAATGAAAGGTACCATTATTATAACTTGTATGACAGCACGATCTCGTTGATTATTCTCGGTATCTTATTTCAATTTCTGTTTTAATTTCATTTACTAAAAATGGCAGCATATTTTCTGGGTTGACTGTCACTTACAGGATTTACTAATAGACGCAGAGTAATACATAATTACTTCTGACTTCTTGCTGTCTATAAATCTGAAGTTCATGAAATCAAATTTTTAGTGTCTTTTCCTTCTCCTCTACTGTCACTTCTCACATGTTTACCAGCCGGCTGCTTTAAAGCTGGGGAGGTCAGATTTCCTATTTTACCTAGGCTCTCTCCCCTTGGTTAAAGTAATTGGAATGGAATAAAGTAGTGAAGATATTTCTAAGTAGAACAGGGGGGCTAAGGGAGGAAAGAAAACATACAATGTTGACTTAATATGCAGGATGGATTCCAAAACTTTACAGCTAAAAGGAATCACAAGATGATCCTGTATGACTTTATATCTCAGGGCAGTAAATTTCACTCTATTGTCCCTATATTAACCAACACTCTAAAATGACATCAAAAAGTAAGGCAATTCCAACTCCACTGGTATTCCCTTTCAGTGTGCAAATATCCTATAGAATCATATTATCATTAAGGTTGGAAAAGACCTTTAAGATCATCAAGTCCAGCCATTAATGCAGCACTACCAAGTTTCCAGACACTTCACCAACTTTTTTCCCTCCTTTGGACATGCTAATTTCCACTGTTATTGTGCTTTATTTCATATTCTAATTGACTGGTGTAATCTTCCAGCCTTTGGATGATGCTATTTCTGATAGATTACCAAGCCCCTCAATGCCTGCCATTCATAAATTCATTAATATATAAAAATTATACAGGTAGGTTCTTAGTAACAAGGACCCAACAGTTAACTTTCAAGCTCCATTTTAGGATCTTTATAGAGCTAACCTCATGATTGGTTTAAGATAGAATTCCACAAAACATCTAAAATTCAACTTGAACAGCAGAAAACCTGCCTAGTTTCAGGTCACACCACAAATTCCTAACTCAGACCAGGTCACAGTTTCTCATGTAAGCCCATCAGGTGAAGAGCCATTTCTCTCATTTGTAAAAAGACACCAAAACTAGGGTGCACATGCTTTCAGAATTATCATCAAGCAGCACAGCATAAGTATATACTTTGCAGTTGCATCATTGTCAGAATAAAAGGATAGGACAGTGTGTGTATTAACTTTGTGGTTTTCATCTACCTTTTAATTTCTGAAATGATACACGATGAATGCTCTGAGTCAGAGATTTGAATATATCTTTATATATATGTCATAGATCATAGATTTCACTCAATTACCACTGTATTAAGTGCAGTAATATGTGTTTGACAAATACATATTTACAGAGAAGGAACTAGTATTTATCTGGAGAAATCAAAAGATGCAAAATCCAGCTTTTCTACTGATAGTTCAATCTTTTAATCATTTCACTGTTATTAATGCATACCATATTTTTAACTCAAATTTGTCTTTTTAATTAGCTTCCACCCATTAGCTTTTTTGTCATTAATTTCTTCATTAGGTTAAAGAACTGGGTTTTTTGGCTTTTTTCTCCTTCTTTCTCTTATATCCTGGAACCAAATCACCTCTCAACTTTTCTTTTGATGGAATAAGTGGACCCAGTTCCTAAGTTTCTCAGTGTAAAGTATATGATTTTAATCTCAACAAACCTTTCATTTTTCTGGTTAACCTCAGACTCACTTGTCCTTGGTGATTTGTCCACAGCATTTGTCTCCAACATGTTTTCTTCAGGTAATCAGCACAATGCACCTAATTTCATTTAATCCTTTGCAACTGCAACATGCACATTAAATTATAGCAGGGGAAATGATATAAATATATCATATTTTGAAAATTATATGAATGCAGAAATACACGACATGGTTTTTAAAAAAATTAAGTTGAATATTTATAACTAATTTATCTCAGACTCCTCAGTTGCAGCAGTCTTGCAGCAGAAAGTGGTTATCTTCTCACTGGCCACAGAATGACAAGAATAGAAGGTAAATACATATTGCTGGGATAGCTCATTTGCATTTGATGTGCAGAAATCTCTCTTCTATGTGGGTGGAATACAACAACTCCTATCTTTACTGAAAAATCCATTTCAGTATAATGGCCACAGATTTAAGACCCTGCTTGTGTACATTATGAGTAACAGAGCTACAGAACGACAGAGCCATGAGGAGCTTACTAGAGAAAATTCTACTTTTGGTTAGACACCAGAGGAAGGAAAACATATTTGGGGCTTTGAAAAGGACTTTAATTGTGAGAACTTGGCAAGAACTCAGATGTGGCATGAAGCCAAGACACATTTCTTCACCATGACTCCATGTTGGACCTTCTTGACACCGAATCAGTCATATGTTTTCCAAAGCAACTTTCATGTGATGGAAGCATCAGTAATGTTTCAAATTCAGGTTTGTGTATGAAAATTTCTCAGTAAGAGCTTAATTGCAGTCAAAACCAACAGAAATATAACTAGAGTATTTTTCCACATGTTATGTTTCTGTCCTCCTGCAATATCAGCTATGTTAGGATGACCACAATGCAATTCATGGATGTATTTGGTCTTCTGCCACAGTTTCTGAGAAAAAAACAAACAAAAAAACCAACCAAAAACCTGAGCAGGCTGAACACATAGAAAACAAGAGAACAAAGGTCTTCATAGCACTAAGCATCCTTAGTTACCACAAATTTACCTGATAAGCACTGTTCAACTTAACCTCAAAAATCAGCCATCAACAAAACACTGGAAAGTCATCAGTAGACCCTCAATCCTTCATTTCGGTTTCCTGCCAGCCTCCTATTGCATTTACCTAATTTAAGTCAATTAAATTACCCTGGATTGCTGCATGTTTTTAAAATATCAGTAAGACCAGTTACCATGTAAGATCACAAGGCCTTGAATAGCAAAGAGAGTTTCAGAACATTAACCATTCCCAGGTGATAAAATGTTGTCTTGAAATATGAATAACTGTTTACTACCTGTTGTAATATCATATGTGTTTATTCATATAAGCAGCGTTAGTTGATTAAATATGCTCACTCTCTTAGTAAAAAAAAGTCTACTAAGAAAGTAGAAAATTAGGTGTTTCGTCAGTTCTAGATCTCTGCTTTTATTCTTAAGATGGTCAGGTATATAAAGGCCAATCTAATAGATTTTTATGATAGCTTGAAAAAAGAGAAAATCAGGTAGTAGCTCAGGACCATATAGGACTATGTTTGAAGTAACTAAAAAAGCACTGCATATCTAAAAGAAGAAGTCTCAAGTCAATAACTCCCCCTCCCACCCCCACCAAAAAACAACAAAAAAAATCATTAGTCTCTGATGATTCTTCTGGTGATTTTTGGTCAGAGATATTTTTAAAAAATATCAGTGTTCCTCTTTTAAAATGTGTTTAAAGCACCCAGTGAAATGATATTAAATGTCTATTTTTCCTATCAGCTATTACAAACCTTTCATAAGGAAATAAGCAATGCAAACCCCAGACAGAACCTAGCTCCCAAACAGTTGTCTGTGGGCTGATTTTTAATAATAATATGAGACTTGCCAGAACAGACGAGATTGTCAGTTTTCGCTAGTATTGCTTCCAGTAAAGCAAAGTGTCTGAGCTGCAGGATAGGATGAAAATCTTTTTGGGTACTTGACTACTTGTACAGTACTTCCAATGGTATGCCTTAATGTCTGATTCTCAGGGCAAATCTTTGATCCCCTTGATGTGCTGAATTTGACTATCACTGGTTTTGATGACATAGTCACCAAAGTTGGTAGTGAAAACAAGCTGGAGTCCTTCTCTCCAGTCTGTTCCAGTAAATTGCCTCAGAGGCCAGCATTGCCACAAAACACCATGATGTCTAAACTCCATGTAAATAAATGGTTCCTTTCATTCACTTTAAAGACAACAACCTGTGATGCAAGAGTACAAAAGCAGAGCTGAAGAGCTCTGTCACAGAAGAAATGAATGGTAAGAAGTGTCAGCAAGAATCCAAAGCAATGAGTCCTGTGATTCCTCAGCCAACTTTTCCTTCCTATTAAACTGTTGTGTATTTTTACCTCTCCTCGCTCTAGAGCAGACCAGGAACAGAAATATTACTGTCCTAACAAGATTTTGTGCTTGTAGTTAAGAGACTGGAAATGAACAGAGAAACAGGACGCTGTCTGAGTCTCAGACCCTCTCAAACCTCATTCACCATTTCTAAGAAAATGACACTGAACCATTCCTGCTGTGCTGCTCCCACTGGCAAACCATATGAATAACATATAAATAACATATATAAATAACATTTGACTGTCCAAAAGATATTTGGTGTCTAATAGTTTTGTAGCAGAGGAGGTCCGTCTATCACATAGTGGTTAGGACTGTAAAGTTACTCTGCATTATCACCTGTCATCCATTTAGCAGGATGTTGCCCACACAAAAACTAAAACTGAAAAAGCTTCACCCCACCACCCCTGAAAATGTTTGGTGTAACACATTCAGATTATAACATAAAATTATTAACATTGTAGACATTTGAGTCATATGTTTCTGCTTTGCTACTTCTTTTGGACTCCAAATTGATAAATTCACATTTAAGAACTTGCCCTGGTGAAGTCCTCAGCTAGATTAGAAGATTTTATTTAATTAAACTAGGATGGATAGTTTTAGTATTGGGTTTTGGTTTGTTTCACCAGCAGCTTTTCATGAACAACACAACATAATAAATAAATAAATAAATAAATAAATAAAGCACTAGACCTGATTTTTTTATATTTTGACCAAATTTATGATCCATTTTTTCCCAGCCAATAAATTAGAGAAATATTTATGGAATTGTTTCTGTTTATCCCTACTGGTGTGGAATCCTCTTGAAAAATCACACTAAGCCTGGGACTACTGGAGTATCACAGGATTCCTTTAGCACACAAAATTGGTCTAATAAAATTCAGTGTAACTCCTGGTTACAGTAAATGTCTTCAGGGATACCTTGTTTTAAGAGTTAACATCAGCTATTTATCCCTTTAATAAATGTACTGACCTTTTCCCAATTTCTAAGAAGAAGCAGGCCTGAAGTTTCAAAGTTATTTTAAGAATAAACAGTTAGGCAACCTCTGCAACAGCAGATCTTCACTTTGAAATGTCACAGCAATGGCTAGGTGCAGGCAGAGAGCACCCAGGAAAAGAGGATTTTTCTGTGAGTTTTACTGCCATCTGAAGTCTTTGCGTGGATGACCTGAGGCATAAACTGAGACTCTTTTCTCTCTCTCCCTCATTCTTTCTTTCTTCTTTTCTTTCTATTTAAATAGGATTCCAGAAAACAGGACTTCTGGAACTCGGTGAAACTCACTTCAGTTCATGAGGGGGAAAAGGTATCAATCAGTTTAATTTATTTAAGTTTATTTCTGCAGATAATCTGGTGAGTTCTATGCAAGTAGAAAAATATAGAGGGAACAGTGTTCAGCTTCAAAGAGCATGGAGGTTGAGAGGGTGAAACACAGTTTACTGTATGGAACCTTTTTTTTTTTTTTTAATTTGCCTTGATGGAAGTTGACAGCTCAGCCTGTATTTCAGCTCTGTCCACAGGCAGTGAAATGTGTGAGAAACCAATACTCTGAAAATTCTCATATGCATATGAAAAATCATGGTATGAAAAGGGGCCAAGGGATTAGGACAAGATAAATTTATACTAAGCTTTACACATTCCATTGACAAATTTGCTGTTTTTGCGTTGTTGCCTCCGACCTCCTGGTTACCGAGGGGATGACATTAAACTGGGAGAAAATGGCTTATTATGTGTGATAAATTCAAACAAAGATGACGCACTTTACCCACCAAGTATATCTAAGAAATTGTGAGGAAATGTCAAGCATTTCAAAAGAAAGCTGCCGTAAATTCTGATGCCGGAGACTTTAACGAATTTCTGCCTGAGTAGAAAGGTCTCTTTGTTTGGACTCAGCTGACACTCAGCGTGTGGAATATTATGAGCTCGGGGGTCACATAAAAGCTACAGGAGAAAGAAAGAAAACTGTGGATGTGACAAAACTCAGGCACTAGAGGGCTAAGAATTGGCACGAAGACTTTGCACTGACTCAATGCAGACGGTACATGGGAATCAGCACTCACACACCAAAAAAAAGGTTAAAACCACAAACATCCGTACCCTTCTGTTCACTCTCTCTCATTCCCACTGCCCCCAGTCAGTATGTTCACATGGTCTTTGGTAAGATTTGATTTGTGTTGATTTTACTTTTCCTTGTGTTATGGTAAAGTTTTAGAAGAGAGGAAAGATTTGGGGGAAAGGGCGGGGGGATCCAGACCCTGGAAAACCTCCTGTCCTGCTGATGTTACATAATTGATGAACAAATGATCACACGTTGTGTCCCTGATTCAGGTCAGGAGGTGGCAGGAGGAGGAAGTGCTGTCAAATGTTTGAAAGAAAAAGGAGGTAGAGAAGTAGCAATGAGACCCCCTGCCACTGTGGCAAATTAGCTATTTCACAGCGATGTTTACACTATATAGTGCTTTTCACATGCTGACCTCTTGGGTACAGGCAAGATGGAAAGGGCAAGAATGACAAAAAAATGATAAGCTGATGCAGTGAAGATGAGCAAGGGAAACAAATTTGGAGCTCCCTTGCTCTCTTCCTGCTCCGATTCACACCCAGTGCTGCTGAGTGTGCATGGAGTGGAGCTGGTGGCAGCCTCCTTGTGCACAAAAACACCTCAGCAAAGGCCCTTGCGTCTGGCTTTGGAGGGGGTTTTGGTAACATTACCTTCAAGCAGGGGACCAGCATGGCAAGGCACAGTTAATTTGAAATGTTTACAGACTGTGTAGCTAAAAAAATTGATAAGTAACTGACAATTCATTATGGGGAGAGGTTGTTTTAAATTTACAACTTTGTTTTAAATCTCTAATATCCTCCCTGTTTATTTATTTCAAGAAAAAAACAAAATCCAAAAAAAAAAGGGGAAAAAAAATAGAAGAGATAAAAGGGGAAAGTAATCCCAGAAGCAACAACAGCACCACAATTCTGTTCCCTGGATAACTCTCAGTCGGTTCCAAAGGTGTACTAAAATCTGTGCCTGAAAGAAAAAGCCAAACCTCTGTATGTATGTGACATAATTTTTCCCAGCCTCTCTGACAATGAGTATCCATTACACTCTGAAAAGGTGCACATACTGTGTATAAGAGCAGATTGAACCCTTCTCAGGATTTAGCCTTATCAACAAAATAAATAATAAACAGAATAATGCAAATTGCAGCTGAAGCATTGTCATCTGTAAGATCTTTTGAGAGGATCTCTCTGTTCCAGCCCATGGATCCCTCTGCCTGGAGAGCTGCATCTGCTCATTCCCTATCCACAATGTGTCAATAACAATCAAGCAACAGCTTAACCTGGACATCTACCACCTGTCAAAAGAGTGGATCAATGGGATAGACTATAGCCCTGTGCCACCCACGCATCTTATCCAGCTCTGAAACCCATAGTACAAAGCCTCTCTAAAAATTTAACTAACTGGAATATTGCCCTGGAAAGGTATTTTTAGTCTTTTTCATTACAATGATTGTTATATGCCATTGTAAGGGAATTCAAACACAATTAGGCTATGCAAATTAGGCATGACTGCATCCTTTATTACAAACAGTTGTATATTCCAATATCTATACCTGACACTTTGATACTGTGGTTAGTCCTAAAATGGGCATGTGAAAGAGGATAAAAAAGGATGGGCCTGGATCATCCTGTCTCCTGCAAAAACAAAAGCAGTCAGTGAGGCCCTCTCCAGATGACATTGATGACAATGGGAGCATTAGCCCAAGGCTGAAGGGTTTTGATAATCCCACCTGTAATGAATGACTGGAAAGTTGCCAGAATTCATGAAAATGTATTAATAATTTTATTTTTCTTCTTTATCCCATAGCATTTTGATTCATAAACTTGCTATGTTAAAAACATTAATAAAATCATGAACAACCATCTAAATGTTTACTTTGACATGAGGTTAAGTGTAACCTTTCCTTTACTTGGGGAAAACACATTAACTTTGTAAATTGCACTTATGTGTGACAGTTTAGCAAAACACAATTTGAATGTTGGGATAAAAATCCAAGTATCTCCACTTGAATTGACCAATCTTCCAGCTTCATTTGACAGGAACAGAGTCCTGTTCATTCACTAGTTTATTACATTGGCAAACAAATCTCTTCATCCCCTGCTAAAGACTTTATATAAAAGATCACATTATGTTTGCCAACCTCTCTTTAGGCACTTAAATATTATTTTTAATTCTCCTGTTCAATCCTTCCTCAACAACTTCAAGAGCTGAAACATCTGTCATTTCTCAATTCAGCAATCCCTAAAGAGCCTTGTCTCGAAATAAAGAAACACAAAAGATGATTTTTATCAGTGTGCTTGGCAAGATGTGACCACAATATTTTCCCCAAGTCAGAAACCTTGATGTTCCTTCAGCAAATCTCTATGAAGCCACAAATTGCACCACTCTATTGAGCAGGTACGATTGTGAACATTTCCTCATCTATTTTTACACAGACACACATATGATTATAGGAAGGATCACTGACAATTTACCCGTCCGAAGCCTGCAGCTTGTTTCCCTAAAACATGCTTTTATTTATTTAATTTTTGGTGATTAATGATTAATAAAGTAATGACAGAGTTCAAAAATCAAAGTTTGGTCTCCATTTAACTCCAGAGTTTCAGCGTTAAAAATACTGCAGCTTGAGAATATTCTAGGCTACATGATGAGGGCTATGTACTGCCATCTTGTCAGTCCTAAATACATGCAAGAGCAAAAGTCAGTAGTTTATCCCTCCTGATACCAGTTGCTATACCTTGGGATGGTACTGATAGGAGAAAGAAAGACAACCTTTGTATGTGGTTGAGAGCATTCAGAGTCAAAACAGCAGGGAGATCATTAAAGAGGACAGAGCTGGAATCGCAGTGAGAAGAAAATGAGGACAAAATACTCCTGCAATTTGCCAGTAAGAAAGATAAGTGGTTTAAATTAATTACTTGTTTCCAGAATCCCTTATTTTATATATACTGTTTTAGATATATTATTTACATTTAATTTTTTTTTTACATTACTGTGACAACTCTGCAAAGGATCAGTATTGTGCTCTGCAACACCACAAACTAAAAGAACTGCATTTATACCTCTCTTTTCCTTCCCTTTCCCAACAGCCTTCCATTAAAAAAGCAGATGAGCAGACCATAAAAGATGCTGTTTGCCTCATCCTTGCTCCACTCTCAATCGTAATCTCCACCTCCCTCTTGTCAGCGAGTCATTACAACATTCTCCTTGACAGTTCCCCTACAGTTGGGTCTGCTCCCTAATCTACCTTTTCTTTTCCATCCTGGTGCCTGATTAGGTCCAGAAGTTGGGCAGTTGAGAGCACAGGACAGACAAGCTCTGTACTCATTTCTGCTGCCCAGACCTGTTCTCAGACACAGGAACCAAAACATCCTTTAATGCTATCGGTTTTTTTATATAATCCTATATTTTTTTTTTCATCTGTTCTAGAAAAAAGTTCCAGCTGGAGAAAACGCATAACTATGGACAAAGTGTTCTGGTACTGAAAGCACCAAACACACCCTAGTAATCAGCAATGTTACTAGTAATCAGCAGGCCTACCTATAGTATTTTAGGATTAATTGGAATCACAGAAAGGTGATTATTTTCTTCCTGAGTAAAAAAGAACATTTTTCCCTGAATCTTTTAGCTGATATTTTCCATTTCAACTTGTTCTAATTTAAATATCAAATTCCATATGGATAGCGAAATATTCAATACAAGCTGAAATGAAGTGATATTCTAATTATTAAACGGAGTCATGTCTCCAAAAGAGCACCTGACTTCTAAAAAAAAAAGGACTTGCCATAAACTTTGTGCATAGTGGAATATCCATATCCATATGACCTCCAACGTATTGGAGGCAATGTTGCTGTTTGCAAATAAATTAAAATGAAGCCTCAGTTTATTGACTTATCAGGCCCTGTATTATAAAAATTTCCTGATTACAAAGAAAAAAATTTAAAAAAAACCAGTTCAGTGCTTGTACTGGAAGCAGGAAAGGCCAATATATTTATTCTCATCTTTCATAAAGGAACTGAGGAAGATGAGGGATGAGAGTCTCATGTTTACTCAGTTACATTTTATTTAACAAGACTCTGATGTTGCAGAATGCCAAGTTGGTGTTTTTGTTAAATAATTAAGGCTGCCTAGGAATCTGTTTCACAAGCCAGGTGCAAAATTAAAAAGTTCCAGGCAGGAAATAGGAGATCACTGTACTCTTGAAAGCAAGTAGATACCAAGTAAAGATTATGTAGCAGTACTTACTAAATTTTTTAACGCCTTCCAACCAAAGCTGAAGCAATGGAACAAGGCAATTACACAAGAGCTACACAGGATGAGAGATGTCAGTGGTCGTGCCCTGCCAATAGTGTTCTGGAGATTCAATGAAGCTCCTGATAAAGTGGATTAATTTAGAAAAACTTAAAATCATCATCTGCATAACTACACTTTCATTTTAAATCAGTTTTCTTGAAGTGCCCCTCTTCCCTATCCCACTGTGTCTCACTTTCCACCGATAGATATGTGATCAAGATTTATTGGAGCAAAAGTCTTATGAAGGTACATTTCAAAGTCTCCTGGGTGAGCTATCACAAAAGCTTCATTTTAACTTTTTTCAGCTCTTTCTGACAGTATGAAATGTAATAAAGTTGAATCAAAGGCACATAAGTGTGATACAAATACTAATTTTGTTCTGGTTGTTTAACAGTGATTCATTAAATAAAAAGATATGGCATTAATATACTCATCACCTACTGAGAATATTCAGAAATATTGGAGATACTCTTCATCTACTCCTTGATATCTCTTGAGGACAACAGAGGCTTCATACAGGATTAGGTACTTGCCTGGAAAATTACAGCTCTTTTAGGCTGTGTTCTGTAGTCAGACATTTGCTTTCACTTATTGCAGACTCAGTTTCTGTCTTTCTCTTGACTATAATGTGTATTGCACTTGGAAAAATTTAAATATCTGTGATTTCTTCTGTTGTGGTTTTGCAGTCACTTATATGTGGCATAAAATTGTGCCACCCCAAAATGGAATGGCCCTTAGCTTCTTCTTCATGCTGCTGCTAGGTCCTTTCTCCCGTGATCGGGAATTATAAAGAGGATACTCACTGGAAACCTACTCATCCTCAAATAAGCCACAGCGTGCCACAATGTGGAATGCAATACACTGTTCTCCATTTTCACTGGCAATAAGACCACTTGTATGACTAAACTGCAGCAAGGGAGACTTAAGCATCAGGAAAACCTCGCCATGGTAAGATAATGAAGAACCAGGGTGGGGTTCCTAGGAAGATTTTTTTTTTTCTGCCACTGCATTGTCTTTGAAAACAAGTAGGACAAATACTGTCAGGAAGGGTTCATATACTGCTGATTCTGCCCTGGGGGTGAGACATGGGGCAGGTGACCTCCTGGGGTCTTTTCCAGCCTCTTTTTTTTTATGATCCCATGTGTGTTGAACAGGAAATAGGGATTGTATTCTAGTATAAATCCAAGTAGCAGCTAATCCACCTCAATCTGTATGTCAAACTAGATGTGAGTGTTGTTTGCTGCTCCTTGAAAGAAAGGGAGATGGTGTAATGATATATAACTTCCAACAGTGTTTTCCCAGGGAAATCAGTTGAAGAACCGTGGCTTTCTCAGGCCCCAGAACATGACTGATATTTGCTCAGACTCAAAACATGGAAATTACTTCATTTTACCCATGGATAACTAACTGTAATTCAGAATTAGAATTAAAAACATTCAACATAGTTAACCTTTTTCATTCCTGATGAAATGAGGAAAAAAAAACCTCAAACAGATTAATTCTGCCTTGACAATAATGATTTTTCTGTAGGTAAAATTCAAATCAGAATGCTCAGTACCGATCTATTCTGTTTTCTCAAAAGGAAATAGTCTATAAATTCCTAGGAATAGGAAACTCTTTTCATGAACTTTCAAACACACTGTGCAAAATACTATGCTAAAATTGTAGCTAATACATATATCTCACATTTTCAGTTTCATCCTAAGGCTGGTAAAATCATCTGGTCAATCATAACCACCAAAATTATGTTTAAAGTAAATACTATGACCAGTTTCATAAATCAAGGTCTCTGTTTTAAAGCAGATGTACAGATGTCATATTGACACAATATATTCAAAAAGGTGAGTAAAACCGGAGATTTTTTGCATGTCCAGCTGTTAAGACCTACACAGAAAGAATTCAACCTTAATGTCACATCTTCAGGAGCAAAAAAAGATTTTCAAAATAATTCAGTTTCACCATTAAGGTATATAAATCCTGTAGTTCAAATGAAAGTCCTGATTAGTGTATTCCATTTAAATGTTCAAATATCCATATATCAGTTTTTTCCCCTAACATTTGAATTTAGCAATCATGTTCACAAAAAAATACAATTTACTTGCTACTATCTGATTAGAAATTTGGCTTCCTACACCCTGATCAGTCAGAGTGTATAATTATTATTGACAGCTACTTAAATGAATTATGGTTCATGTTCTCAAAATTAGTTTGTACATCAACATGAAATATGGTTTTGCAGCTAATGGTCTGAACCTAGACTGAAGGGGGATTTTTCTTAAAAACTGTCCCTGGAGCAAATATTACTAATTTGAACAAAATTGTGCTAATATATATCATATCACTCTTCAACATCATCTGGAAATTGACAAGTTTTCTTATTAATGTTCAAGGTCCTTTCATTGATGAATCCTTTCTTGAATACAAGCTTTCATAGGTGTTACTGCGACTTATTCAAGTCCTGAAGTGTAGGTGACAAAGAAGAGAACACCTATAAGCAATGCAGCCTGCCATTGAAATGAAATTTGGGCTTTGAACCTTTCTCTCATTTCCCTCTAAAACTGTCTTAAAATTTCATCAAACATGTATATGTAATTATTAAAATATTTAGAAAAATTAACACTAGTGTGCAGTTAAAATATACTTCTGAAATTTCATATTAATGTACAAAATCATTTTGTATTTAAAACTCCTTTGATTCTTTTATGTGAATCTCAACTGATTTGACCAGGGATCACAGTGATTACTGAATAAACACACAGCTCTCTCAGAATGAATACGAATATGAATATGAATAGGAATGTGAACATGAATATGAATATGGATATGATGGTGGGTTTAGGAAAAGAAAGAAGACAAAAGTTCTGCATAGTTTGTTTCAAATCTATAGTAGGAATACTGACAAGAAGGAACTGGGGAAGTTTCTTGAAAAAGCTTCTTTTCACAACAAATCAAAAACCCAAAAACTGCATCATACTGATTCCTAGGAAAGTTCAAATATCTATCAAGATCCAAATACCATTGTTTGCATTCATTCCCTAAAACAGACCCCAACTGAAGCAATTTCTGAACAGTTATAAAACCAACTGACATGCTAAAAATCATGTATTTTGCATTATTGAATTACATTATTAAATTTCTGATAGTCATGTGCTTTTGTGGAGTTTTAATTAGCTAGATTCCAGGTGTTCCAAGTCCCTTGATTGCTCCAAGTCACCATGAACAAACTACCCTTTGTTCTCTTGCAAGCCCATCATCTCCAGTCTCACTCAGCAATGAATCTCCAAAACCAGACATCTTAAAAGAAAGCCTATTATCTCTTCAGCAACAGCCTTTGCTCCTTTCCATGTTAACCTGTCCTCACCCATGCTCATCTGAGAACATCCCATCACACTTCACACATGAGCTGGGTAAGGAATTTCTCTCCATGGCTTCTTCTTGTCCTCCATAATGGAGAATAGCTGCGAGGGAATCAATGCCAGAAGCAATGGACTTGATGTGGAGAGACAAATTGGCTAAAGCTTGAGGTCTGAGAGTCCTCACTGACGTAAAAGTAACAAAGGCCCAATTGCTAACTGGAAGAGGCTGAGGCCAGAAGGATGTTACATTCTGCTGGCAGGCAGCATATGAAGAGATTTCTTTCAAAACTACAGTCTATTTAATGTTCCTCCAATAGAACATTTGTATCTTCAGTGACTATAACAGAATTATTGCTGAGGTTTGTTATTTTTCCTAACAGGACTATAAAGTTTCATTTTTTCTGTAAAATGACTATTTGATTCTTAATTATTTGGTATCAGGATTTCAAGAAAGAAAATAATGATCAAGAAAAGAAAATTGATTTTGAAACATTAAAAACATTTCTCTTCAACTATTATTGTACGCCAAAGAAAAATCCATAGGCACATCTTTGTTAAGCATAAAAAGAAAGATACAGTAAATCAAAGTATTGGTTGGTTTAAAATGTGAAATTTTATTGAGGTTGGATAACAAGCAAAAAGGAGGTGCGATCCACGGCTGTTGTAATCTCCTTGTGCAACTCTGAGTATCACTGCTGACACTTCTTTCCCCTTCCTGCAAAAGCTAGCTGCTATTTGTCACTTCCAGCTTCCACTTGCTGCATTTATTTTAGTAAAACAATGCCCATTTTAAAATGTCATAAGAAATGATCATATTTTCTTCTGTTAATGTTTTGTGAATAATTAATTTTGCAGCCAAGACCCTGTGTACCAAGTTTCAGCCTGGGAGAAATTTTTATCAGATGCATAAGCTCTGGAAAATAAGGGGGTTTAGTGGAAATGCTATCTTAAATTAATTATAGCAGTGCTAGCAGGCATCATTATACTGTAATAGTTTATGAAAATTCCCAGATAGCAGTAGATTACATCAATTGTAATATGACTTTTTATGTTATGTTCTACAACTACTCATAATTTTTAATGGCTTTAATGTGACTTACATAAGAATCAGCACAGAGGACACTAGGAGGCAACTTGGGAGAAAGCTGTCACCACAGACTAATTTGGGTTCAGGGGTACTTACTGAATCCTACTGCATTTAGTTATGCTATTTTGTTTTTTAATTTTTTTCTTCCCTGCCCCCATCTCTCCCCTGCCCCCACCAAGTGACATTCCAGGAAACAATTCTATATCTTTAAAATCCACCCAGCTACAAAGGTAATATTGTTGGCTGATTACTACTAAATGGCAACCAATTTTCTCAGGAAAAGGCCAACCATTTTTGATAGTGTAGAAACAAATGTTAAGACTAGACTCAGGTTTCTAGTACAGAATTGAAGACTTTTAGTTGTAAGGGACATTTGGAAAGCTCTATTCCAACTCCATCTCAAAGCAGATTTAATTAGATTATGTTGTGAAGGACATTGTCTAGACAAGTTTTGAGTATTTTCAAGGATGGAGATTCCACAACCTCTCTTTGGACAACTGTGCCAGCATTTAATCATTCTCTTGGTGAAGGAATTTCTTCTGATCTCTAATCAGAATTACTCTGGTTTCAGTATGTCAATATTGCATCTTGTCCTATCAGTGTACACCTCCTAGAAGGGTTTACCTCTTTCTTCTCTCTGCCCTCCCATTAAGCAGCTGTAGATAGCAAAATGATCCTCCCTCTGCTTCCTCTTACTAACTCTGAACAAACTGACTTCTCCCAGGTCTTCTCATAGGACCTGCCCTCCAATTGCCTGACCACCCACAGGACAATGCCTTCCCTGTATTGTGAAGCCAGTCACAAACTGGATACAAATGCCACAGTGAAACATCACTTCTCTCAACCTGCAGGTTGCACTCTTGCTAATACAGCCGACTATGCTGACTTTCTTTGCTGCAACTGCACACAGCTGACTCACATTCAACCTGTCCAAGGGGATCTCCAGGTTCTTTTCTGCAATGGTCTGAAAAACAGCCCTGTCCTGCAGCTTATCAGATGCCTTCCTCAACTAGGCATGGCCCACAAACTTTAGCTCACAGAATCATAGAATCACAGAATCCTAGAATGGGTAACGTTGGAAGGGACCATGGTGGGTCATCTGGTCCAACCTCCCTGCTCCAGCAGGGTCATCCCAGAGCACATTGTACAGGACTTCATCCAGGCAGTTCTGGAATGTCTCCAGTGAGGGAGAATCTACAAACTCGCTGGGTGATCTGTTCCAGATCTCAGTGACCTGCACAGTAAAGAAGTTCTTCCTCATATTCCTGCGCATCTGTTTCTGCCTGTTGCCTCTTTTCCTATTGCTTGGCACCACAGAGAAGAGCCTGGATCCATCCCCTTGACACCCTCCCTTCAGATACAGTGACAGGCCTCCACCCAGACCCTGTGCCACTGCTTACACCCCCCAGGGATCTGCCATTCAGCCAGTGCTCAATCCACTTCACTGTACACTCATCCAGTCCATACTTCCTGAGTTTGCCTATGAGGATCATAGAAAGCAGATGATACGTATATTTTAAGAAGAGATGAATTTCAAATTAGAAGTGACAGTTTCTCACCATTGGCTGCAGCATTAATTTGCATAAAGACAGCTACAGGAAGACACATTCTGCCTCATGTATCTGCTTGTCCTGGATTTCTGTTCTTTCTGTCGATAAGCAAGTGAGATTTGGCCCACTTTCTTATGTGGAAAATAACCATTTTAGCAATATCCATCATATGTAATAACATTCATATCTTGCTCAAGATTACTCTTCTTTGGACAAATTCACTGCTTACAGTACTAAACATAATCCCAATCCCTGTACAAATGCTAAAACAATATCCATGGTAATTCCTTTTTCCTGGATATAGCATATTTTCTTCCTGTGCCACTGGCACTGACTACTTCAAAAGAGAAATAGAACTTGCTTGGTCCAATTAGATACTCAGTATAGAATTCTGATTCAGGTGACAATTCACGGAAAAAGTCTACCTAGTCAGCCCTAACACCTCAGTTTTTTCTTGAGTTTACAAAGCTGAAAGAATTCAGAGAGAGCAACTTCTACAGCTCTAGATTTTACCCAGACATACATAAAGAATTAGCATAATCAACATGTGTAGCTACGAAAAATACCTTTGAATTCCTTGAGTAATTTAAAATAATAACATGTAAAGGTTCTAGTTTGTTAAGGCCCGCCCCACAAATCTGGGAATCCCATATAAACATTTCCACAAAAAAAGTATAATGCCTTTTAAAATTTGAATATTCACAATAAATATCATCACCTCCCTCAAATCTTCTATGTATCTGCTACTCTAAATTTTAGTAAGTCAATGAAAATATCTCTATATAACTTTCTTTTTTCATTATTTCAAAAAGACAGAGGGAAATGGCTTCAGTATTTGACAAAAACATCAGCAGTTCTATTACCTCTCAATGTAAGGTTCATCAGGCTACACTTCACAAAAAAAGCTCTTTGGAATTCAGAGGTTTTTTTCCCCTTTCAATGCATTAGAGTAAAAAAATGGTTTAAAGCAGCACACCATTATTTTAGAGCTAAACAGTTAAATGTTTTATACAGGAACATCAAAACCATATATGCTTCAAAGACCCAACATTTTTTTAATGGCTTTCAGATAAAACAATTTATTTATGCAATTAACAGCAACATGCAATTTCTAATAATTAGCCGATAATAGTTATCCACAAAGTACTTTATAGAATTGCCTTCTGAACTGCATTCATTCTGTAGGGAACCACTGAAAATTAGACTATAAAATTACCAGAAAATGTACTGCATTAACAAGAATTTTCTGTATTTTGTTTCTCTTACAGATTTATGGACTTGAATATTTATAAACATTTGTTTTCAGGGGAAGACATCAGGCCCTATCACCTCACATTTATACCAAAGAAATAAATACTGCAGCAGCACTTTCTGAGAGACTAAACTAACATTATTCAGCAAAAATATGTGGGAATATATTCATATTGCTGCTTTGCAAATTGTATATTTAGCAAAAAATAGCTGTTAATTTGTTCTCAAATGATAATAAGTTTGGGGCATTTTACTGGTTTTATGGCTATCGAGTTTTTTGAGTTTACACTTCTGAGCTTTCCGTGACAAAAAAAGGCAGCTGGAAACAATATTTACATGAGAGTTCAAGTTTTCACCTGATTTGAGACTCCTGGATCTAATGCTGAAGCCTCTTGCTAGTTTATGATAAAGCCAAGAAAGCTGAGAGCAGGTTTAGGTGGGAGAGTTGGGTGCCCTCAATTCATCAAGGTTTATACAACTCCATTTAAAACAACAGAAGTATTGACCATTTTACTAAGTATAAGAACAAATGAGTACTACAAGCTCTTTCCTCTTTAACACATAGGTTGCAGAAGAATTAGGCCATTCCTCTGACTTCCACTGGCACAAACACACTTGAGGAAACTGAAAGGTCTTTTTTGTGGTTTTCTTTTAGGTATGGGTAATGGTATGAATGAGTGCTAGAAAAAAAGGGCCAGAGGGCTCTTTACTGACCTTGGTAAGCCAGTATCATTAAAACACAGAATCATTTTGAAATTTACATTGAAGTATTTATCTCTACCTGAATAAACAGAATTTGTTTTCTGTGCTCTCAGATATCTACATCTCTGATCTATCTGGACTTCTGGAATTAATTTCTAAGCAGGGTTTTGAGTGTTGCCTGTTGTACAATTGAGTCTACTGTAGACCAGCTACAACACAGAGGGCAAGTGACAAATAATCATCCTGCCAACATGTTTTCTTGGTATTAAAGAATATGCTAATCCAATAACATTGTACACTTTGAAGACCATACTTTATTTATTTATATTAGTACAAAAGAAAATATTCCTTAAGTGCTTGTGGTGTTGTGTGCCTGCCAGCTCAGGAAGGTGGTGAAATACCATACAGGCCTAGAAGGAGCAGCTCAGATAAAGCCAACAAAAGCAGGTTAATAATGTAAAACTGAAAGTTAAGCTTTACTTTGAAGACAACAGGAAACAGTGATGAGCTGGTGTAGGACCAATTCCTGAACTGGTTCCAATTAATGTGAAATTCCTGTGCCTTAGAAGATGTAACTTCGGGCCATATGATGAATTTTCTCAGAATAGCTGGTGTAGAAACTACCAATGGTTATGAACTGGGACTTCAAGGACTTTAAGAATCATATAAATTTAATCAGAAAAACAAAGAAAAAGGGAAAATAAAATTAAAATATTTGAAATATCATAGTGAAAGAAATGTAAGTTTAAGAATGAGGTGAGAAATGTAGAGACAAAAAAGTAAATGGTATTTTATTTAGTAAAATTATGTTATATAACCATATATATGTTCATCTTGTAGAGTATTTATTTTGGATTATCTTTGTGCATTGACAATATTCCTGGTTCTTTTGACAATGATCAGGACTACTGTGGCTTTAAGCAAGGGAAATGAAACTCAGGATATTGCAAAGAGGAAGTTCCCCCACAACTCTGGGAGTTGCCATCATTTCCTCTCACTTGAACCATATAAACATGCTTTGCATGATAACCTTCACATTCTTCCAACAATTGCTCTGTTTTCCTAATTGATATCACTTCTGGGAAAGTCACAATTTGCCTTTGAGTTCTTGGGACTCCCAGAGCCTGCGCAGAATGCTTCTGAAAGTATTTCTGAGTAACTCCTCCATTTTCTAAATGTTCTTCATTTTCTAAAAGCAAAGGACAATTATAATACAAAAAGGTAGTATTTGACTTCTCTTTAATCTCAGGCCAATAACTGACAAACTGAGAAATTACTGAAACCAGAAATCTGTTTGTATGACATGCACTATCTTTTGTTCCCATTCAGTGCACCAAACCTATCAACTATTGCCACTAACAAAACACGATGATCTGAATGTTCAGGCCTTTCACCTGTGAAGTCGTCCTTTTGTTGGTAACTCTAAAACATTTCTGAGTACAAATTCTCCCAATTATATATCATAGAAGGTGGATTTCGTACTGGTTACTTAAGGAAACTAATTTAAGATCCTCGCTCCTATAAAACGCACACAAAAAAATGGTTAGGTCTAGGAAAGTGAGTTTCACCATATAACCATGGTGCCAGTAGCTGCTCTTTCATAACATATATTTTCCTCACCACATAAGCACAAAATTTGGAATTATGATTTAGGCATCTGAGTACTTGTCTAAATGAGGAAATATAAACATTCTTTTAAATATCTATGCAGTCATATTTATGTTATTGCTCTAAGTTTCAACAGAAGCTGGCACACCAAGATTTTGCATTCTCATGTAGTCCAGCTGGGGTAGATGCAAATCAGATAATTCTGTGCATCAGCACATAAGCTTCAAAACTTCCTGTGGAGCCCAAGAGTGAGAGATGAAGTCAAGGTTTGGTCCTGTCTGAGTTCACAAGACCCCTCAGTATCAATTTCACATCCAAAGCTAGTTGGCTTTAAAATCTCCCAAATATGGAGAACACTTAACACCTTGTAAAAAAGCCATTGCGGTCTTTTATCCCTGCCTCAAATCTATGGTATATTTTCTCTCTGACCATAATTGTGGATAAGATTACTTGATAAATTAGAAACAATATAGCATTAAAAATGGTGGCACTTTAAAGCTCTTAACTTTCCATTTGCAGACATATGTATGTGTTAGCATACAGTACTCTCTCAAGAGGACAGAAGAGCAGTAAAGCACAATTCGGATTAATTTGGCTACCACTTATCTTCTCCAGAGCTGTCCCTTTTCATTCATTAAGAAATATTCAGAGAACATCTCGTTTTGCCTAGACTGGTAAAATAAGCCTTCAACTTTCTCACTGACACCTTTTAAAAGCATTTATTTAAGTTAGTAATTCTTCCTGCTTCTAGTCTCAGATTTATGTATAAAGCTACTTTATTTTTTCTGTTTCGCCTTGAAAAAATAATTAGGCAATGGACCCAATATAAATAGCTGGAGCAGCCAAATACATTATCTTTTTTGGCAGATATAATAAATGAATGACTGGCAATTTTACTCATATACATAATGTTTTCTTCTTCTGAAGTATGTTTCTTTTAGATCTCCCCCCCCACAATATTCATGCTGGCATGCCTTGAGCGAAAACGAAACAGTTTCTTCTTCTCATTCTGAACATCTTTCAGCAGGAAAAATTTGTTGATCAAGGTAAAAAATATCTTTCCTGATGGTGCTATCACTGCACAGTGGCATTTCTCCATTCCAAGTTATGCTTGGCCTTACGACAGACCAAGAAGTCAAACAAGTAGCGGATACTGCTTATCTCTAATACTCTGTACAAAAATTGGAAACATAATATAAAGCATTCATTCCTAATGAGTTCAACAGCATCTCTAATCAAACTGAGTAGAACTGCAATTTTTATACCAACTGCTAGTGTAAGAGTATATGTGGGTAAGAAAATTCTCACTTATTACATGTATCTGCATTCTTTGTCTTCCCCTTAACATAGTCTTGCACTGAACTCCAATACTATTTCACTGGAATGTTACACAATATGACACAAGATATTTTGTCTGCTTCTGGATTAGTAAACATATTGTATAATGATGAAAAAGGGTAGAGATTTTCTCTTGGTCCAATCAAGTACTAGTTTCCATTTGTTAAAAATCTGTTCTTGATTCCCAAACCAGATATTCTTTCACCATAGAGCGATGGTGGAGAATCCAAAAACCTTCAGTCTTGTCATGCAACATTCCTATTAATATCTGCAACTGATAACTGTGATCGATTCCTAAGAATAAATCTGCTCTGATTGTAGTTACTACAGTTCTCTACTCCTATGTCTCCTGAATCCAAAGATAAGGAAGACAGCAATACTGTTTCTTTCAAAACTCATATACTCTTGAAAACGAAATCCTCTGCCCAAATAGCCAGAGTTAGGCAGAATGCTTCAAATTAAAATTGTTGCTCATGATCAGAAAATTGAAGGTCATGAGTTCTTAGAGGTTCAGGACTGACTTAGGCCCCAATCCTTTTAAGCAGATGCACACAAATTTGACTTTATGAAGATCACACCTCCAGCCCTAGTTCATGGTAACAAACTTTGAAATTTTAGCCTGGTTTACCAAATGTGAGGTCCATCAGTGAATAAGTAACTGTACAAATCAATCTCTTGTAAAGTAGCGCTACTTTGTTAAGTAGCATCCTTTTGCATATCTGTTGAAGAAATGACATGAATATGCTTAAGAATAATTGATGATCTTAAGAATTATGTGGATTTTCTACTATAAAACTACAACATTTCCAGTTTATGTAAAATAATTAAATGACATCCATAATTTTACCAGTAACTGTAGTTCATTATGACAAAAAATAAATCAACAACATAAGATTTATGCATTACTAATTGAGATTTGCAATTAAAAAAAGAGATGTAGGTGGATAGTTGGAAAGTAGTAGATGGAAACTGGGCTGTAAATACAATTAAAAACTTCTTAATTAAGCACTTTCTTTTACTATAAATACAGCATTGGAAGTTCCTTCTATCATTCCCCATAAAGACAGCAAACTTTTTCTGTGCCCTGCTCCAGCCAAATGATAAAAATCTTGGACAAAACTGAATGATCAGATTAGTCTTTGGGTGTTTTGCTTATGGCAGCCTCGGGCAGGGAAGGAATAACATGCCACATGAAAGAGCGTGAAAGACCTGGGAGTGTTTAGACCAGAGAAGGGATCTTATCAGTGTCCGTAAATACCTGATGGGGAAGGGCAGTGAGGAAGACAGAGGCAGCCTCTTATCAGTGCTTGTGACCAAAAGGGCCAGAGGCAATGGGCAAAACCAGAAATTCCACTTGAACATATGGACAATTTTTTTTTCTTTTTTAATTTGTGAGAGTGCCAAGCATTGGAACAAGCTGTCCAGGGAGACTGTGGAAATATCCTTGGATATATTCAACACCTGACTGGACAAGACCCTGAGTAACCAGCTCTAGCAAGCCCTGCTTCAAGGTTTGGGCTGCACCATCTCTAAAGTCCCTTCCCACCTCAACTATTCCATGATTAATCATGGGGAGCTAGATATGGTCTTAACTGTATCTAGTTCCTTTTTCATAGGAGATATGTTTTTGCATTTTTCTCTCATTTTCAACTACATGCTTTTCAAGGTGTTCTCAGGTACAGTTGTCTTTGCTAGGACTGTGTTTCATTTTTTCATTGGGCTTGCTTCTCTTTAGAATTTTCTTCAAGTTTCTTTTTGCTTCCTTCCACTTTTCTTTACCTGCATTTGAAAGTCGAGTACATGATCCATTTCATTACATTCCTGATTGTTTGTTTTTGCTGTTTTAAATGCTTACATCTAAATTGTATCTTTCTTTTCATTTACATATGTTTGAAACTGATCGCTCTGACCTTGGGTAAACTCACTGCTTGTTAGAAATATCATATTTTATTACAGTTTTTCTTTTTTATCTCCTCTGTAACTTTTCTCCTTTCCTGTCTTACTTTAATAGATCACTGTTTTTCTTCTGTTTATTTTTTTAATTCATGTCCCTTCAATTCTCTCCAGTGCATGATTGCAGTCTAAGGAAAATAATCCATGAAACATCAACTATTCAAGGAATTTTTTTTTAAAGTCTGTAGTTGAAGGACTTAGAAAAAACACTCAGAAGAAGATGTAACTTGCAGTTATACAAATCTCTCCAAGAAGTGGCAGAATTTTTTACTGCTTAAGAAATTACCTCTATTCCTACTACCATTTTCAAGACAGGGAATTGATAGACTAAAGTCAAGATATGAAACCCCTAATGTCCATTTCAACAAGCTTCCATACCACTGTGTAGAGGAAGGCTACTATGGAGAGGAGGCTTTCTGGCCACCACGAAGTATTAGAAGACCTGAGAGAATTTTCTTTCAAGTTACTCCTAAATTAATGGTACCTTTAGTAATAAAATAATAAACCTTATTTCTTTTGCTCCTTAAGTTAGTTTACAAAATCATCAAGTTTTTCAACAAGAAAAGTCACTTATATCAATATAAAATATAAAAAGGACTGAAAGTACACAGTGCCAAAAGTGTGACGGAGAACTTGGCAGATTGGATCATGCTCTTAGAGCAGTGTATCTTCTTCCTGTTCTTTTCAGATGTATTTTTCTAGATTACATGGTTATTTGGACCTGAAGTGTAGATGCAACTACTGTTGGAATGCTATGCCATAATGGGAATGCTCATGAAGTCCGTGTGGACCATGCAAGTCTATTCTTGAATCATTTCTCATTTATGACACAAAGCTGGAGAAAATGAGTTTACTCATCATTTTTTCAAATAATTAAAATTATAGAAGATATTGAATACTTAGTCCTTGTTGGTGCCTTCAGATACACATCACCTAGTAGCATATTTTTAAATATGCATCAAGATGAGTACTATAAATCACAGTTAAAAATCTGTCCCTTACTGTTTCTGGACTGTTTATTACTGTCTTTGTTGGATTTAATGAAAAAACCATTAAATAATGCTGTAAGTGCAATTACTTCCTTGTTCTGCTCATCTTTGAAGTTAGGAAAATGCGTTAGAAGGCTTTGCTCTTTATCTTCTGCCACAGCTGCTTTTGTTTATGCCTGGTAATGTCACTGTGTGCTTAAGTGTCTAGCACTCTTAGGCCTGCCAGAAATGTGAAAGGAGAAATGCAATGTAATATGCTACTGTAACTTTAACAACTGCACTTAACATGATGTTTCTTTTAGAAAAGGATACTCACCTTTATATAAAGACAAGGGGAGATTTCTGACTTGCTTCTTTGCAAAACATTTAAAGAAGAAAACAGAAAATGCAGTGTTTCTTGAAACACAGGCAAAAAAATTGCATACAACCCACAATACCCTTATAAGAAACCACAATGTCCTCTGTAAGAAATAGATATTTAAAGCTCTAATCATTATCCTGATGGCAACACTAATAAATGCCATAGAAATTGAGCTCAAATATGGTCATTTGGATGGCTAGCATCATATCCACAGGACTGCAAAATGAGATTCAAGAATATACAGGTGAATTATCAATGTGGTCACTAAGAGCTCATCTACGTAATATCGCCCAGCCTCTGCCTCAGTTACCTACTCTGAATACGAAAATTGGAAAAAGTGTAATTCAGCCTTGTTGACTGTCAGATTCAATAAGATTCAGGTGCATCCAGCAAAGTTGAAAATTCCTCACTGCAAAAAGAAACAAAACCAAACCAAAACAACAACAAAAAACCCCCCACAAAACAAAACAAAACCCCAAACAAATGAAAAACCAACCAAACAGCAACAACAAAAAGCAAAAAACAAAACAAAACCAGAACCAACCAACCAAAAAAAAAAACCAAACAAAAACCCAAAAAAAACCCCTCTCTTTTTTCAGGGCATCAAACACTATGCCTGAAAAGAAATGTATTTGTGCATGTGTAACCTAGACAGCTCCATTCAATGGAGACTCTACGAGAAAGAAAACTGGAAGATCTGAGACACAACTTGTAGAAACGCATCATGGAGTATGCAGCATTCGTCCATGTCCTTTCATCATCCTTTCTGAGTTTCTTCTTCCCAGCAGGATAGGCAATGCTTTTAGGAAAGTAGAAAGTAGAGGGCAATGCTGGCTTTCCATCATTATGGAATTAGGGTCTTTGAAATAGGAAAATTGGTCAACTAAGGATGGAATATAAGAAAACTGCAAAAATTTAATATGTCATAAAACTATTTAGTACAAATTTGAGTTACACTTTCCCACATTTTTTTTAAAAGAATCAGGGTTAAGAAATAAGAAATAAACCAGTCATTAAATGAAAAATGCTCTTTCACTAGTAACTTGTTATTTTTTGCCCTTATCAGTTGCCTGTGGGGATTTATTTTAGTGCATAATGGATATCTGATTTCTCTCACTTGAAGTAACAGGTATTTCATTTGCATTTCTCACTGTGCACATTTTTATAAAAAGATTATACTTTTGATGGTATTAATATACTACGAATTAATATACCTTCAATATTTAAGGAGCCAGGTTAGCAGTTAGGCTCCAAATTACATTTGTAGAACATGCCCTGATTTATTAAAATAAACCAAAGAAAATTTATTGATAAAGCAGTAGTGGTGGTGATAACAATGGTGATGGTAACAACAACAACAATAATAATAATAATATAGCTAATGTCAAAGGAAAGTGTAGACATTATGTTCTGCCACCTGATGAAACAAAATTGCGTTGGAAAATAAGGCTGTTCATTTAGATATTTAAAAAAGCAATTTAATAACAGCTGCCAAAATAAAAAAAAATAAATAATAAAGGAAAAGATGTCTCTTAGTGGTACATATAATAATTGCCTATTTTTTTTTTTTTTTCTGATGACCATTTTACTCCACAGTTAGTCAGCTTACAACATAGAAATCTTTGCTGGTGAAGCTTGCTGTTTATATTAAGGGATCACTATAAAAGTGACATTTAAGCCCACTGTTTATTCAGGAGTTGTAAATGTTCAGCTTGTATGATAAAATACATCAAGCATCTGAAAATAATGCCCAGGGTTTTCTGGAGGAAAAGCTATGACTTCTGAAACTATCTGGTTTGATTTTGGGGCATCATGATGCAGCATCAAGCACTCTGTGTTAGATTGTCTTTCTGCTTTTTAAAAGTATATTTATCCTCTCTCTTTCTCAGGAAAAAAAAAAATAATTTAATTTCCCTATCAAAAATTTACCTGCCATAATATAAAACTTAAAATGTATAAAACCGCTACAATGAAAAGGTTTGTGTAATATTACATTTTCTATCACATGTAAAATCTTAGTATGAAAGAGATGCATATACACTAAAATCTATCAGTTATACATGCTTGCTCTCACATAAGAAAAGAAATTGTATAGATATGCGCATCTCAGCAAAGCAAATCTGTCCTTTCACAAGCCTACAATAATGCATCAGATAGAACTAAAATGGTTTTATATTACCATATTTTCCTGTATATAGCCTGCTACTCAGATAACCCACACCTCTTTTTGAAAACAAATTCTCATACAACCCACACCTCAGATAACCTACAACTGTTTCCTCTTTTCCCCTCTAAGGCATCTATATGTCTTGCAAATTCCCCTGGAGGTTTCCTCTTGTGGCGGAAAGGAAACAGGGAAAGTATAGACGTAAAAATGATGGGCTTAAAAAGAAAAAAAAATTGTGGTGAATCAGAGGCTTAGGGAAGACTAGGAAAGTAGGAACGCTGAAAACAGTTTTTTGTAATATTACTAGCACTTATGGACAACCCTAATTCTCTAAATGACAAATGAGACTTTTATTTTATTTTTAACAGCTTATTTGGATTCTAGCACTTGAAAACAAAGAGTTTGTTTTCCAGCTACACTGCATTTCAAACTTCAGTCACACTTTGAAATTTGAAGGTGGGGCAAACCATCTAAGTATGCTGTCATATTTCTGAAGGCAAAATCAAATAAAAGTTCAGCTATAAACAGTAAAAATAAGAAAAATTAAAGCCAAACACTGAACAAAGATACCATCACCTTCTGCTGGTTGTGGAGGTCACAGGTATTAAGTAGACTATCCATGAACACCAATTTCTTCATGGTGTAGGGCATGTGCAAGGTCCAGTTCTATGACAATGCATACTGCTGGAGGCAGATTTTCTTACCAAGCAAAATTGCTTACACTTGGGAAATGGGGTAGTGTGGAGAAGTGGAAAGAGAGAAAGAAAATAAAGAAAAGAAAGAAAAGAAAGATAGCTAGATAGAAAGAGAAAGAAAGAAAGAAAGAAAGGAAAGAAAGAGAAAGAAAGAAAAAAGAAAAAGGAAAGAAAGAGAAAGAAAAAAAGAAAAAGGAAAGAAAGAGAAAGAAAGAAAGAAAGAGAGAAAGAAAAAGAGAAAGAAAAAAGAGAATAAGAGAGAAAGAGAAAGAAAGAGAAAGAGAAAGAGAAAGAGAAAGAGAAAGAGAAAGAGAAAGAGAAAGAGAAAGAGAAAGAGAAAGAGAAAGAGAAAGTTCAGTGACACCATCAAGGCATGCAATAAATCTGAGACATCCGGCTATATTCTTCCCCATAACCTTTTCCCTACCCCATGCATCCCCCCAGTATGTTTTCAGGTTAACATTAGGCTGCAAGCAAACTGGGGCAGGGCCAAATACGCTTTCAGTTTATACTATCCTTGTAAATATATATAATAATAAAATATAAAAGCAACAACAAATTGTTAAACGTCATAAACCATAAGAAGAACAGCCTGCAGCTTCTACCAAAAGCAGTGGGCACATCTTAAGTCTCTCCAAACCCAACTGAAGGTCTTCATTACATGGTTGAACGTAACCAGTGTTTCTGTACTGCCTGTATCTTAATGCCACTATATTAAAATATTACTGGTAAGGAAATGGTTGCTGTGTGAGCCATACCTTTTTTTATCTTCAAGACAATAAATTGAATGATGCACTCTACTATGCCAATCCAGATCAGTTCTAAGCCAGTAAAAACAATGAGCAGGTTTTTGCAAGAGGACAGTTTGGCCTCTTTTTTCCTTTCGAGTTCAAAATAGAAGGTGGCACAGCTTTCTTGGTGCAGTGCTGGCTTCAGCTTGTTACTCACCTGATAAGTTAATTTCAGGTACAGCAGAAATGCTTGCCTCAGACTTGAAAAGAATGTGTCATTAATCTCAAATATCTTAGTGGATTCCACAGTTGGATCTTTAACATCTACAACATTTAGAATGGTGCAGAGGAATCTAAGTGGTCCAAATGATACCAAGGCTAATGCAGTGATTTCAGTTATACCCAGAAGACCAACCAAAGTTGCTTGTTGTCACTCAAAACCTCTCATATGTGCTCAGTTTATAACTATGTTGTCAGAATGTTACTTCAGTCTGAATTTCCATTGTCAGAATGTTACTTCAGTCTGAATTTCCAGATTTTCACATCCTCACGAACAGTAAAGCTTCCAGATGCCAAACCAGGTCTCTTTTTCCAGCTGTGCAAATCCATCTGCTACACTTGGGCAACTTAAATTGTCTTTTACGGCAATGTGATGTACACAATTCTATTTTCAATGAACATTAAACAAACAAACAAGCAAACAAAGCTCCACACCAAGCCTAGTGTCTCTTAGGCACATTGGTTATGTGTGGATTAAATATCTTCCTCACAGATGCCAGAAGAGATTACTAAATAAAAGAAGAATAGAAAGATTTCACTTTGATATCACATATGTCATTACACTGCTATAGAAAATAACCCAATCAAATTAAACTACACTGGTTTTACAGTCAAGTACTGGATTTCATTCTCAATATGAATATCCAGCTTATTGCATTATACAGTATTTCCTCAGTACGTCTGCTGAAGAATCTCCAGCCAAGGTTAACACAACTGTACACTTCATGGTACAAGAGAGTTTATTTCCAAGCATTATCCACTTAGCAACCAGAAAAGTATTTTAAAATATTATTTTGTAGTGCTGCATTTGTTGTGATGGAAAATGTTGCTTTTTCTATAATAATGGAAAGGTTTGGGTTGTGTGTGTGGGAAACTTCCATTATTCCACATATTCATAATTCAGTGAAGCGCATTACTGTCTTTGTACTCACTATTTGAATTATATTATTCAAGAGTGTGTCCATGTGGATATGAGAATAACAGAAGACTTTGATTTTACTGTATTGTCTTGGGAATGCTCCTACAAAAACTGTGCAAGTTTTCTTGCTTGTGGTATCAATAACCCTGAATTAGGCATCTAAGAATTAAACCAGATTTCTTCCCAGACAGAAATTAAAAACTTTTGAGTTCCCTACACAGGATGAGTACTCTGAATTATGACACAAAATACATTGTGTATGTGAAGGGTAAACAGGAGAGGGAAGGATATATACCATAACAGTAACTAAGAGATTTCTGCAATCGCCAGTAACTTGACTACTAAAAGCTTTAATGCTGAAAAAATTGGTCAAGTGCTGACCAAGAAGCTATGAAACTCCACATTTGGAGTTGGCATGTTTTCCAAGCTAACTCTTGGGTCTAGCTCTAGGACTGACACCTACAAAGTGGCTTGGCTACTCCAAGATTCTATGTCACAATGACTGAGGGAATACCACAACTCTAAGTTAAAATCCCTTATTATATCCCCATCTCTGCTAATGGATATTTTTTCAAAGTGTCCTTAAGCAAGTAAAGCCTTGAGAATTATTATGTAAATAGAAAAATTCACAGTGGAATTCAAAAAAGGCAGGGTAATGAAGAAGGAACTGTCAGACAAAAAGTAGTGAATTCTGGGAAGAAGAATGTGACTTGGCATGCTGTCACTCTAGTCAGTACTCCCCTCCTGAGTTTCCTAGCTACTGTTATTTTCCCAGTAGGCAGATAACCAAAACACCAAAGCAGGCCTTGATTGTCCTGCCCTGCTCTGCACTGGTGCAGCCTCACCTTGAGTCCTGTGTGCAGTTTTGGGCACCACAACATAAAAAAGACATTAAACTCTTAGAGAGTGTGCAAAGGACGGCACAAAGATGATGAAGGGCCTTGAGGGGAAGTTGTATGAGGAGTGGCTGAGGTCACTTGGTCTCTGGAGGAGACTGAGGGGAGACCTTGCTGAATTCTACAAATTCCTTGTGAGGTGAAGACACTGATTCTTCTCTGTGGTGACCAGTGACAGGACCTGAGGAAATGGCATGAAGGTGAGTCAGGGGAGGTTTAGGTTGGATATCAGGAAAAAGTCTTCACCCAGAGGGTGGCTAGGTGCTGGCATGGGCTCCCCAGGGAAGTGGTCACAGCACCAAGTCTGACAGAGTTCAAGGAGTGTTTGGGCAATGTTCTCAGGAATATGGTGTGGCTCTTTGGGATGGTGCTATGCAATGCCAGTATTTGGACTTGATGGTCCTAATGGGTTCCTTCCAACTCAGCATATTCTATGATTCTATGAATTCCTTTCAAAACTGAGTAGAAATAATTTGCTTCTTTTAAACTAATTGTATTGTAAAACACATAATAGAAAATCGAACAAATGTCCACCATTTAATGAGGAAAAATAACATGGGCCTGCAGCATTTCACACTCCGTCATCTCATGAAAATTCATCAAAGATATCCTTAAACGATCAAGATAGACATTCTGTGCTAAATCTCATAGCACTGAATTTTATTATTTCCTTTCTATCCATATACACAGAGTTTTTTGATGTACACAAAGATTGCAACAGTTTTCCCTCTGCTCTTTTTCCCTTCAGATGAAACAGGCTGAAGGATTTCCATCTTTTCTCAAAGTACAAACTTCCTGGAAACTGAGACAATCTTGTTGCAAACTAGTTTTTCTAGTCTAAATTTGTCTAGTCTGAGCATGTCTTCTGTGCATTACTCAAAACTACACATGATAACTACCAAAACTAGTTTTTTCCACTTCTGAGAAGGGTAAAGGGACTACTCCACACTGTGTTTTTTAGAAGCCAGTATTATAGTTGTTTTTCTGTAACTATATGACATTGATGAGTTAGGTGTGCTTTCTTATCTTTATCTGATCCCTCAGACTCTTTTCCAGACTTACTAACTAACCAAGCAGTCCTCCTCCATTCTGTCATTTCTGCTGCAGACTATCCCAAAATGCACTATTTGCCTTGTGCCCACCTACAACTGCATCCTGTTTCTTTTCCTGACACCCATCTGGAAAAAACAATTTTAAATTCTAAGGCCATTCTCTGACATAATTAAAAATATCTAGGAGATTGATTTCAATTTCATAATCAACAAGTATTTTCCATGGCAATAGTCATTACAGAGGCACTGGCACCTGAACAACAGTAACACCAGTGATACTATATGCAGATAAAATACAGTATCACAAGTCTCTCAAAAGGAGAGGAAGTTCTCTTCCACACAAATGGAAGCTGGGAATACTGTCTAGGTTACTGCCAGAGTAAACCCTTGTGAGCAGGCCACGTGGCTTTGAAAATCTAGGTGTCTACTCTCCCATCTCAGTCCTGACCAGAGTGTATCTTTTTACTTAAGTACCTCTCCTTGTACTTTGATATCTGTATCCTGCAGTTATAATTATATATAGATGTCAGTTATCTTGAGCGGAAAAAAGAGCAGGAGTATCTAGTTTAACTATGAGCAGATAGTCAATTTATTTGACCAGATATGCTGCACACTATTAATTATGGTATCGTTGTGTGCAAATCCATGTTATTAACTATTCATTACTTCTAACAATTTACAGTGTGCTAAGCTTCATATTTCAATATAACTCATCAACTGAATAATAAAAACTTGTTTACTTTAAGCTACAAACACAACAATTTATATAAATACATGTAAACATTACGATTCATTAATAAATAGAATAAGATTTTCTGAACCACATGAAAATAAATATTAGCTGTTTCATGAACGTAGCATCTGGGGCGAAAGTAGTGATGATTTTGAAAGGTTATGGACTAAGATGAAATTCCTTTAATTTTTAAATAATAGGGTCAACTTATTTCCTGGCTCTACCAAAGTCCATGGAGCTAACCCTATAAACCTGACTATGGCAGACTTTGACTCCATTTGATGAAATAATTTATATAAATATAATTCTACAGTGCTAGTCCAATATCATCATGGTAAATACTTCACTTGCACTTTTTACAATCAGAAGACATTAACATTGTTAAACAGTAATGTGGGTATTCATATGCCAAATATACAACATAAATAAACATTGTTTTGAACAAAGTGCAGTGTGAGGGTCTGCCACAGCTGGAAGTTTCTCTTTTCTGATAAGTTCTGAAAATAAATACAAGAAAAGAAGCAGGATTTTACTGTGACTGATAATGCATTTTTCTGGATGCACTTCTAAACATAGCAATTGGAGTTAATAGGTAACTCATACTCATCCCCTCTAGTGCTAATTATCAATGAAGGAAAGAAAATAACTAATTTAATCTAGTGTATTCATCTTACTAGTAGAACAAAGATGCCTAATACAAAGAATTTCATGAAATAGCTATGCCACACTCACATTTATGTTTCCCAAATACAATGTTAAAGAAATATAGTATATATTAATATGAACATCAAATATGAACATTAGATAAATCATAACATTGGAATGATAGATGTTGGGTACTTGATCCCATACCACAGCAGTAGCAGTGCTCTGGATGCTATAGTAACAAAATGTTGCAAGTAAATGACTGAATCAGTTGCAATAAGATAGATTTTAAGGTGAGACCTGGATATGAGATATTAATTAAGATAAGCCCCCAAGTACCAGCTGAGATTCTTGTTTTGCCCACAGGAACAAAATGTAAGCAATCCAAACCCTTGTTCTATGACCTCTACATACACGTTACACAGTAATTACACCCTTACCTAAGTATGAACTTAGCAGTTACAAATATCCTAGTAATTCTGCAATTATTTTAAAGGAGAGAACCCTCAATAAATTTAGGACTTTCAAGCAGGCACTTAAGCCACATGCTAACTTACTTAGTGACTCCACTTCTAAAAGAAAAGATAAATTCTTCATAGCTCAGTATTTCTGCATCGCATTGCAGTGAAGCTGGTAAAGCTGAATATCAAACAGAAACAAGAGTGCTCTGTAACTGGTATTAATTTATTCAGGCTAACCAGATATTCTGCTCTTCCCTCAGCTGAATTTTGTCTCAGGAATATCTCGTAGTTACATGAAGCAACAAAGGCTTAGTTGCCCAACCTCAATAATCTCATATACTCTAATAAAATCTTTCCTACAGAAAAGCAGGATTTAGATTCACAGTGAAAGGTAGTTTGAAGGTGTTGAAAAGAAAAACAGGAGAGGGGATCAATTATCCATTCCAAATGTTAGCAACAAGTAAAAAGAAAATCTCTTCATGATCTCTGGCATGACATGTTTTGAAGTACTTCTTATTTTACAAATAGCCTACTTAATTCAATTGAGTTTCGTTTCAGTTTTGTGCATTTCTTTTTTCACCAGAAACATAGGGTATGGATAATTTGCCTTTGCTATCAACTCTGTTACTTAGAAAATTTATATAGCTCCCTCTCAAAGTTAGGTTAATTTCTCTATCTCCCTGCCCTACATGAAAATAATATTGCTTGTCTTATGGTTAGAACATCCTTTCTTTTTTCTGGACTGTATTAACTTATAGGCATTCATATCCGAGACCTATTTTGTGACATGATTGCACTTTTGCTTAGATAATTCTTTTCCATTTTTTTTTCCCTGTTGACTGACACAACATAATTAGAGATGAATGTATCTTTTCAACCTCCTTATTACTAGGTAGAATATCTCTTAGTTTTCGTAGATTTTACTTCTCATGACAATGACTTACCTCCACTTGGTCACTTTAAGTTCTTTGTCCTGAGCATGAATTATCACAGTTGTAAGCATTATTCCAGAAGATGCTGTGTCCCAGCTTTGTCACATAATGTTATCAGTTCTTCAGCTCAAATGGATAAACTTCCGCACGTTTTAAAGTCATACTTGTCATTTTTGCAACCACATTATGATTGCGTTATATCAGGATCACCTGGAAAATTAAGTTTAATTCTGTGTTGCTGAAAATTACATTATTGTGAATATTCAATTCCTGTCCTCTCAGATTGTTCTGTATAATCTTCCTTGAGGTTGACAGTGTCTCACAGCATTTTTCTCTCTGCATTCAGCTCCAAGATCAATCCTTGCTGGTACCATGGAACCCCTTCTTTTCAGAGTTTCCATTTAGGACAACTTCTGGTAAGCCTTCCTATAACCAGATCCTTTGCTATTTTATATGTCTTGCATTTCCCACCTTCTCCAGCTCTACTGTTATTTCCCCACACAGTTCTCCATTTTTTTTTTCCTTGTCTTTTGACATCTACAAAGGTTTACTAGGTTCATATCTGTGAAGTACAGGTTGTTTTAGCAAAAAGCTTGGAAAAATCTGTCTTTGATGAATCAGTGTTTTATTTTATTCTGTTCTAATTTCTTTTAAAATCCATAATTTGATTCACTATTCCTTAAAATTTTGTAAACTCACACACTTTCTGACAATAAGAATTTCAAAACTTGCATTGCAAAGCTCTCCCCCAGTCAAAGGATAACATAAAAAAGAACCTAGAATATCTTTCTCCTTTAAAACTTTCCCCGTTTTTTTTACCTGCGAAACATAATTGATCTTATCTACTTCATGAATCCTTTCTTTTTCTTTTTTTTTTTTTTTGCAAGATAGGCCATGGTGTTTTTGATGTGCAGTATTTGTATATTTTCTGAACAAAGATGCCCTTGCGTATTTCTGCTACGTACCAGTTATGACTGTTAATTCATTATGCTTACATTACTTGTATTACATTTCAGGTTTTGAACAATTTCTCTGTAGTGGTTCCTTTTTTCCTCTGTCTATTTCTTTTCTTTTTTTTTTTCCTCTAGTGTCCTAGAAGTATCAGTCTGACCTACTGAAAAATGAAACATTGCTTTGTCAAAATAACAATAAAAAAAGACATAATTTGGAAGTAAATTCAGATCAGCACATATCACTTCTTACTGCAGCAGTCACCTGAGATGGAAAACAATGAGTTTCTGCAATCAGTATCAGATGAGCATTTTTAGCAGATTTAGTAACTGCTCTGTCACACAAAGCTTCCCACTCAGGCTTAGAATTTATCGATATTTTTTCCTCCTCCAAGAAATTCCTGGCAGAAGCAAGCCCTAAACCTGTTGCTATGACTCAGCGCTGATCCATAACTCTAAAAGATTCCCCATGACAGTTTGCCAATAAAAATATGTCAAATCTTGGCTGTGTTGTCCATAAAATAAGGTCAGAAATGACAGCAAAAGGAATTTTATTACTTTGTAAAGAAAAACCATTTTAATATACTAACTACTTACAATGCTTGAATGCTATCTTGATAAGAGAGAACATTTTGTTTAAAATTAAAAGCCATTTTTATTGTTAATGTTTTTATTATTATTGTTGTTGTTATCTTCCTCCAATTTGATATTGCTAATTGTTACGGAAACTATAAACACACACAGAATGTTATGCAAAAAGTTTTGTCTGTTACTGTTCTTTGTTTGAACTTTATTATGATGTTTGGAGACAGAATCACCTCAAAATAGTCTTATTTCACAAATGTACTTCAATATTCATTGGCAGACAAAATCTATTTTCTCTCTGTTATTAAAAATTTAAAATTGGTAAGGAAGTCTGGCCATAGTCAAGCTGTCTAATCTACAGCAATAATCACAATCATTAGTATCTAGTGCTTCATAAACATCCCTTTAAGATACTATTTGATATACCATATAGTCTTGTGGGAAACAATCGGGATACTCCTGCTTCAAAAGCAGCTAAATGTATTACAATAAATTTGCTTTCTCTGGGATGCTGAATTGGAAACCTATGAGATGTTGAATAAGAAAACTGATACCACTGCTTATCTGTCCAAAAGCTAGTGGTGTTAGGAAGCCCAGTAATTGAAAAATGGATAGCACTGATATTTGAACCTTTTTATATAACCTTTGAAGTGTAAGCCTTTTGGGGAATAAATTGCTTTTTGTAACAAGAACAATGTCAGATCCCATATTTAGAAACCATGCACTTAATTCATTTTCAGACAGAGAAACTCATGTTGTCTTGTTGGGAAAAACATTGTAAAATGGATTAAGCTTCACCCTGGAGAGATGATAACCTAATATAAATAACTGCAGGCTGATCTTTATTAGTTACTGAACAAATATTGCCAAATAGGACAGGCGACCTTCAATGATGATTGATCTAGGATAAGTCATCAACAGCCTTGTCTCCAGAGAGTAACTTTGGGGCATTTTGGAATTGTACAGCGCTTCTTATTTCAGGGTTGGCACTAACACTGAGTAAGAATAAGTACACCTTCTTTAATGGCGAGATCTAAAGCTAATCTGGTGGCAGAGTAATGACAACGTATTCTAGGGTGGGCAACTGTTAAGTATCTGCTAGAACTAATCAAACAGGATTTGGTCTTTGTTGGAGACCTGAATCAGCCACAGCTTCCCATGTACACAGGAGACAGCCTAAACCCTGCTTTTTAGAATCACTGTGAGTATGAAAGATATTTTTTAAAGCTATGACATTAGATGAATGACGAATTATCATTATTTAGATATTTCCATACCCCAGTGCGCAAGAACTGGCATCCCATCAATTGACTCATTCTACAGTTATTCTTTCCTAAGATTTTACTATATTATTTGCTCAGATTTTCCTTTTTACAGGAAGTAAAGTTTCCTGGTTTTGAAAGTCAAAAGGCCTCAGAATTTAGTTGTAGCTGTCTTCATCTGAAAAGCTATTGCATTCCAGTGGGGATCAGTAAAAAGTCATATTTAGAACCAGTCTTTAATTATATTTGCTGTAGTAATTATAAACTTATAAATGATATTGATACTATGAAGAAGTAACACAAGACACTATTTGAGAACCCATACTAAAGACCTGTACTGATTCTGCATGGAGATGAATGAAAAAATAAAATAGTAAACATGTAACAGTGCAACTGTGGAGCCCAGAGCATGGGCTAATATACAAAGATTCATATGAAAACAACAAATCTTGAGTACTATCTACACAAAGACAGAAGGTACTGAGGTTATAGTTTTATCACACATGAGTACTTTCAGTATTTGCATAAACAAACTATGCACTATTTATCTGTACAAAAGACATTTTGATACCTGAAGATTCCTGGTTAGCTGATGCATTACTATATAACGTTCAATAGACTGTGGTTTTCCATACATCAAGGATTTATTTAACGGCAGAGTTGTATTCTTAGGAATCTTTGCTTATGTGAGTGCAATTTGATAGCTGCAAGAAGGAAAATTATAATTATCAATTCCAATTATAAAGCGTCTCTGCATGAAAGCAACACCCCCCCTGTATTGTTGAAGTCCTCTTTGCTTGCACAGCACTTGGCATGTTCATGGTTTTAGGCAGCTGGAGAATAGCGGCAACAAATTTATTTTCCAGAAAGTAATATGGTACTTATCTGGGAGCCTTTGTGCCACCTTCTCTTCTAATTTGAATACTTTGACTTTGTTTCAGGGAGTAAAGACCAATTTCAGTTTCTTCTGGCAACAACACTAACAGGCTTATTTCTTTTCATCAATTATCCTCTCATTTGTTTTGTACCTCGTTCAGGTGATAAAACTTTTTGTCTGTGATCTTTTCTCTCATTTGTAAAACAACTATTTTTCATTTTAGAGTTTAAAAGTGACAGAACAACACTTTAATTGTTGCTGTTTTAAAAATCTAATTCTTCATCCTCTGATATAAAATAGTTGTAAGAACCTCTAGTAATGTTTCTCTTGTGTAGTGTGTGAATTATCTTCAGCAAATCTAACAATAGAAGGACAAGATTATTTATCAGGTGGTAATAAAGAAAAATATTTCCAGTAGAAGTTATTACTTTTAATGTTAAAACAAGCCAAAAAAACCCAACAATTAGGAATTCTGAATTAAATAGCTTAATAATATATCTTTTGATGCCGAATTCATGCCTGGTGTTATTTCACTAATTAATTAATCAATTTTTACAAAACAACTATGACTGAAACTATTTCCTAAGCTTAAGAAACAGTTTGGGGAGTTTTGAATATGTTTTGGGTATTTTTGTCTTGCAAGAGACTTTTAAAATATCCAAATACTCTTGTGTAATTCTTCCTGCATCCAGTATTTTATGAATATCTTCCTTTATAAATATTCAGCCCACCTATTTTGATTAGTATCCTTTTTTGCTTTATATTCCATGTTGTCTTTTGTGTACTAGTACCATCAATGCTCTTCTACATTCTCTTCATGCTTTAGACATGGGTGTGCCACAAAAATCTCTCACTGTGTTTGCTTGCTTCTTCAAAGAACAGTTGTTGTGAAGTTAGTGAAAAAGGTCAGGGTGATTATTTAGTGGGAAAAATCGAATCTGCTGGAACTTTATTGCTTTCCTCTAAGAAATCTGACTTATTTATGATATAAGGTATTTTAGGGCACCTGATAGGACTTACTTCTTTTTTTATGATACTCCTGCCTTTGTGTAAAATTGTGCTATAAATGATATTGACAGTGTCATACAGTACTACTGTATCGTTTTTAAGTTGCATTGTTTCAGCAATTTATAGTCAAACAAACCAAAGTCATGACTGTCTGCCCTACTTGCAAAGTTGCAGGGACTTCTCTTAAATTTTTCAATATCTGTTAGAGAAATTTTTAGCAGAGAAAAGTTTAGTGCAGCTCAAGGAAAGATGGATTTTTCTTCTGGCTTGAAACCATAGTTCTTAAAATACATGTAATATGGACAGGTGTATAACAGTGTAGGGATAATCTTATGATTGGGATATTTTTCTTAATGGGTTTAGTAGGCAAGCCCATTGCCAACATTACACCAAAGAGTTGCCTGACAAGTGCAATAAGCTAGACACACTTCTCACAAAGGAGAAATGAGAACATCTAAATTGTCAATACCATAAGAGATCTTAGATAAAAAGTAGAGGCTGGTTCTTTGACCCCAAAAGAAATAATCAGGTGAAATAATCAGCCTCTGGGAGGTTACTGGAAAGGATAATTTGTAGTCACTCTGGAGGTAGTAATGAGATAAAAGGGTCCTTTCAGGCTCTGTTGGTCAGAATTATCTTCAGATACTCTTCTCAAGCAGGATTTTTTTTTTACCTGTAACACTGAAATTAATGAAGATCCTTTTTTCTCTAGCCCTCAAAGATAAATGAGTCAGCTTTCTCCCTCCATGTTTGCACCTGTTAACCTTCCCCAAAAGATTTTTATTGTACAACCACAGGTTTCTAACCCCCATAACAGATCCTCATACAAATTCTCCAGAGGTTTCCTAAGTTCTCTTGTGCTCTGGATGCTTACTGCTCTTCAATAGTACTCAGTTTCAGAACTTTCTTAGTTTAGAGCTCATCATACTGTTGAATGCCCTGTATCTCTTGATCTGGAAAAAAAATCTGCACCAAGTTTTACAAAATCAAGGAAGGATTTCACCATGCAGGTTGCTCACAGCACAACTTTTAAGCACTCCTCAGAGTTGATTGCTTACAGAATTATTTTTCATATGCTGATCTTTTGGTTAAATCCAAGTGACAGCCATCATTTTTCCAATCAAGATAAGTGGATTTTTAAAGGCAAATCATTTAAGCATAAATGAGAATAAGACTTCTAAATTTTTTTTGGTTGTGGTGGGGTAACTTAAGTGGCTAGGGTTCCTTAAAACATTAAATAGGGGGGGTTTAAAGTGATTTAAAATATATTAGTCATTCCACGTTTATTGCTATTTAATATCTTCCAGATAAAATTAGTTATGTTTTCCCTATAAGCATCTGGGGCCTTCTCAACTGCAAGCCTACAGAAAAAGCTTTGGATCCAAACTTTAATCTGGTACTCACTTTTTTGCAAACCAGAGAGTCTTTGACTCTTCAAAGGCATGGGCTCACTGGGACAGCTGTAGCCTTCAAAGCAGCAACCTTGGATGCATGCTGTGTATGGTGTGATGAAGAAAATACTGCACTATTTAGCAATTTGTTCATTTGTACATCACTACTGCAGCTATATCCAGTCTCATATCCTTCTGTTTTTAGTGAAACTGCATTGGGTTATATAGACCTTAATTGTCTAAAAATTTCCTTCTGCCTAATGTTATTACAAGTGGAATCCAAATAAAAAGAAACCTAACCACTATTCTTTTACCATTGCATTTTTAGGTTTGCGCTAACAAGTGCTAGAGAGAGTTCAGACTTCAGAATATTTGAGAAAATTTTGCATGATACTTCAGCTAGATACAAAACCTGTTTTGAAGCGGTTGTAAGGAAAAAACCTAAAATTGGCCAGGCAACTGTTAAATAGCTATCAGTTGTGTGCAGAAAACAGTGTGCTGAGCTGTGTGTCCTGTAGCAATTTCCAAGATAGTACAGCTAGATTTTGGATTCTGAAAATTACCACACACTGTAAGGCTATGAGAAAATGAGGATTCACAACATCTTAAAGGAGAATCTCAGATCCTGACAGAATTACACCCTACAAGTTAGTCATGCTATGCCGCATGTGGCTTTTTATATAGGATTCTAACCTAAATATTATGGCTTTTTAGTAAAAAATGCTGGTTTCATAATTCAAATTTTATTTTTTTAAAGATGGAAGAGAGTGAGTTATTTAATAATAAAATGTAGTTTCTCTGCATGCTAAGCTTAATTGACTCAGTGCTCATTATTATAACTGGATTATCATTGGCTCAATGATAATTTTTGAAGGGGTAGCTGCATAAATGCTTGATCATCTTTTCAAGCCATTAAACACTCTGGGCATCAGCCTCTTAACAGTAATTCTGACATGTTTATCTCAGCTGGGTTTGTAATTCTTCTTTGTTCAGGGTTTGTGATCTGTATATACAGTAGATTTGGAAAAAAAAAAATCCAACAAAAATCCAACAAAACATACTGCCTTCCAAAAGAAGAAATAAATAAAGGAAGACAGACTATTCCATCACAAGATAATCCTCAGTGACCAACAAATAAAATATTCTCCTTAAAAAGCAATTATGCTTTTGTCCATTAAGTCTGGACACCTGGAGTAAATATTTGTTTCAGATTTGCAGGCACCTTATTACATTTATATTTAAAGGTTAGATACAACTGTTCCTCTTGGTTACCCATCGTATAATTAACATCAGTGTACTTCCAAATTTGATTTTTAAAGAGAGCATCACATGCAGCCCACATCCTGAAAACTAGTAAGGAATAAGGGCACTCTTTTCATTGCATCTTTAAATTCCACACGCTTGGTCCCTCCATAAGCAGTTATACAATAGTTAGAGTTTGACCATTTACGCCTGAACCCATCAAGACGAATTGACGCTGTACTTTTTCTATACACACACAGAGCCCTTCCTGAAGGGATGGGACGGGTCGGAGGGATCGGATCTCCCGTCTCCGCCACCGGGACGATACAGAAGCAGTATTTCCCGAGTCGGCGGGAAGGGGTTGTTCTGGAGCCAGGCTCCCTCCTCGCCCCCTAGGAAAAAGTTCGGTGTTGTTCCCGGCGGTGCCGCCCGGCCCGAGGCGGGGCAGCCCAGCCCGGCCCGGCCCGGCCGGCAGTGCCCATCCCGCCGCCCAGGAATGTCATCCCTGCGCTCCAGAGCTGCGCCGAGCCGAGCAGCGCCGAGCCAGCAGTAGCATAATCTACTAATGGCTTCTTTTCATTTCAGCCCTCCCTGAGAGACTCAGTGGCAGATTGTAGACTCAATTACTCTCATGTCAGGTGATTATCCTAGGTCTTAATGTAATCTTCCATTCACACATACCATATTTCAATTACGGCAGCTATGAAACAAGCTGTGTATTCAAATCACCAATCACCTTATCACTGCTGAACAATGTCAACTGTAAAAAACGCCAGCTGAAGGCAATTACACATGTGTTGAGAACCGATTATGATTACTCTCTGTGGTATTTGTGATGAGCTGGGGAATGTTCTGAAAATTTAATTTAATGACAATATGCTTGCTGTACAATCCATAATACCTCCTGAATCCAGCATGGGGCTATTAAAACTGATAGGAGCATATTATCACCGAACTGAAAAGCTGGGTTGGGATGGTTGCTGGATGTCTCTACAGGGAATGATAGGTAATTTCTCCACATATTTCTAACGGCTGAGGCAGACAGCTTCCAGTTCCAGCTGCACTCTGAAGGTGGTCCCTTCCCCTCCCTCCTCTCTCCCGGAGCTGAGTTAAGGTGTTTTACTGTAGGCGCTGCAGAGGGACGGGGAGGCGAGGGGAGCGGGGGGCGCTGCCGCAGGGACCCCAGGGCACAGCGCCGTTTCCCCTGGGGGCCCTTATGAACCTCGTTAAACCCTTTCCCTGATTTTTTTATTTATTTTTTTTTTAACCTTCCTCCCATTTTGACACCATCTCCTCTGCGGGGACTTCGCAGACCCATGCAGATTTACCGGGAGGAGGAAGAACAGCCCCTTTCCAAGCGAATCCCTCCGGGCTCCTTGACGGGAAAGGCCGCACCGCTCGCCCGGCTCTGCGGGGCCGCCTGTTGCCAAGCAACAGCCCCGGCCCGGGCAGTGCTCGGCCCCAGATACCCCAAACGTGTGTGTGCACATGGTGAAGGTGAAATCGTGATGGCTGTGCGGCTCCCCAGCCAGCCGGGCACGGCCCTGGCTTCCAACAGGTAGCCAGGCTGGAGGGCACACAGCAGGAGCCCCGCGGCGAGCACTGGGCCCCGCCGGCGCAGCGCTGCAGGCCGGGATGAGCAGGAAATACAGGGCCCTGTGCGCCTGTGGACGGGGCCGGTGTGCAGCCCTGCTGCTGTTTATTGATCTGAGTGGGTGCGATCCTAGATTAGGCCTGCAGCTCATTTCCGAACGCTGGCAATCTCCGCTGCCTGCGCCAAACACAAAGGTCTCCGGGTTTCTCCAGGCTCCGGCCGATAACGCTGCGCTGGGATCCTCTGCGAGCTCCGTGGCTCCCGTGTATTGTCTCGCTCTCCTTCAAGGGCTGCCTTGCCAACTCTGGAGCCTTCAAACAAAACCTGTCGTCTCCAGCGCTGAATCGAAAAAATCCCGTTCAACTTGGAGCATGCGATGCTATTCACCTACATACAAGAAGAATTAGTTTTCAATAAGTATATACTCATCTGCACTAATATTTAATGTACAGAGCCTTTATTTTCATAAGCAGCTTGATTTTTTTTTCAACAGATCAGTCTATTGTGGTAATTTGTCCTTCACTGTATACAGGAATTTTATTGTGGATTTATTACTCTGAAAGCATTTAAGTGGAATTCTGCAGCACCTGTGCTTTTTAAGCCTGGAAATCATATAGCTCTCACATTGTCCCAAACTCATATATTCTAAGAATGAGGCTTACCTGATTTTTAATTTTTTTTTTCCATTGCTCTTTCACACAGTGACAAGTGACCCTGTCTCAATTGTCTTTTGCCTATGCCTGCTGTACAAGGCACTAAGACAAAAATATATTACCAGATGTGTAAGGGAAAAATACTGTAACCCACTAACTGTAGTACCCCGTTTCTTTTGGGTACTTACCTATGTGTTGGAATACCACAGGCATGTAAAACACAAGGCCAGAAAATAAAATAAGGTTAATAGAAATGACATAAATTAGAAAAGCCAGAGCAAGCAACTAGAAATATTTAAACAGTATACTTAAATTATTTGTATCTATTTAGAAAAACAGCTTCTGTTGTTAAAGAGGTTTTAACAGTATAACTTACTTTTTAAGAAGTCAATTCTAAAAAGGGAACAAGGGTTAAATAAAAGACTGATGGAGAAAAGAATAAATCACAAGAGAAAAATATGCTAATATAAGCAGAGGTTTAGGAAACTGAAGTCACACCAGCTTTTGGGTACATGAAAGGAAATTGTCTACAAGACCGTACAGGATTTTCTTGGTTTGCACTATGTACATGATACTCATGTACACAAAATGTGTACATGAGTATCACATACATGTATTAGTATAGTAACATAATACTAATACATGTATTAGTATTATTATAGTAACAGAAATAGTAACAATATCAATATTAACAACATTGATTGTAATAACAAAGAAAATGGCAAACCCAAAGCAGAACCAAATGGATCAAATTAATAAGGAGCTTTTAGTCTAAAATTCAAACCAGCTGTTTCTCCAAAGGATTGAAATGGTCCATCTCTATTAGTCTACAGCTAAGGAATCATTGATGTGTGAGCAGTCTGACTCTGAATTCCAGCTATAAGCAGAGACTTCAGAGCACCTCTGCTCTTTCCTGCTGGAATACAGAATTCACTACATCGCATGCATCTGGCACTTGCAAGGAAAGCTTTCTTTTTACGTGTAGTAGAAAGGCAGCGTGCAAGCTGATTTGTGACATTGCTCTTCATATCTCAATGCAAAGAGAAAGCCAAGAAATAAAGGAAAAACTCTCAAGTCTCCTGTTAATCATGAAGTTGACATTGTTACTGGCACGTTTCTTGCATGAAGGGAACAACATTCTATAAATTAAGGGCGATACAGTATAATGGCATAGCTCCAAACTTTTTCTCACTTACTGGATCACTGTCTGATTTACATTACATATAGAGAACTTCATCCCAGCATCCCTGATATGGTGAGATTTAACATTTTTTTCCTTAATCAGATTGTTTGTTTGTTTTTGTGTTTTTTTCCCTAATTTGGTTACACCTTTTTTTTTTCCCCCCTAGAAAAGCTATTGAAAGTCCATAAGGAAACATCTTCATTCACCTTACACATGTGGTGTGTACATATATTTACTGTAAACACAAGTGGACACTAGACTATAAAACCACACTAAGAAAGAGTTAAAAAATTGCCATTCCACCCAAAATCTGTCACTCGTGGCAGTGTAGATTTCCCCTCAAGTTGAAGGAAACATCAGCTGAGCAAAGTTGCCATGACAGACATCCTTCAGGTAACATATTTTTTTTTATTGAGTAGGTAAGCCTGTGTTATTTAGCAGAAAAAAATCCCTAAACACATTTTAAAAAAACCTTTAGGGCTTGCAAGTACAATGTTACTAGGTAAACACCCAACACAGTGAAAGGCTTTGTTGTTTTTTCAGCAAAATGAAGCTGCTGTACTTGTTTTAGAGATCGTTTTTATCACCTGAGCTCAGGTATGCTGGACTTCAAACAAAGAAAGGAATATCCTTCCTAACCTCCTTCATGACCCTAAACAGCCAGAAAACTGAAGGGCTAGCCCATTTTGTTAGCTGAATTGCATTTCTTTTTTCTCTCTTTGATCCTTCTTAATGTAGAATTCTCTGCCAAAAAAGTAAGCTGTCTGATTACAAATTGTGCAACTTTTATTGCCCAAGGCAGTTGTTAATTTTTCCCATAGGTCAGACAGGATAGAGCCCTAAAGAACCAAGGGCTTCTTAATTGCATGGTGTACCACTAGCTGTTGCCACATCTCAGAGGAGTTATTGCACCTTGCAGATAATGCCCTTTTCCCCTGCAAGCCATGAAATAGGTTCTCCCTGCATCGATGTATTAATTAGATTTCAAGACTGTTTCAAAAATTATAGCTGAAGCTGCAGTTAAAAGATTTCAGAAGTTCTTAGAAGGATTGTCTGTTGTGTTTTGTTTTGTCTTGGTTTGTTTTTTAATTGAAAAAGAGGAGGATCTAACCTTGAATGCTTTTTTTTTAAAATCTAGTATAGGGTGGGGGAAGATGCCCAACCTGTAAACTTTGCCACATTAAAAGAATATACAAGTTTATAAGTTTTGATAGAATTCCAGGTTAACTTTGTCAATTCTGGTGTTGTAAAAAGTGAATGAATTGGCACGACCTGTAGGAAACGTTTGAAATTTGTTCAGCTGGCTGTATATCAAACATACAGTGAAAAAAGGAAATAGAAGGAAAGTAGAAAAGAAGGGCAAAAGGCGAAATGGTTTGTGTCCATTTAAGAAAAAATCAATAATAGCATAAAATTGATTTAGTGCTTGTCATAAAACATAAGTAAGTGCTGGAAAATAGAGAAAATTGAGTCTCAATTTAATCTGCACAAAAGCCACACTGTACTGATGAAGTGATCTGAGGAGAGAGCTACATAAAACCTAAAGACAGATACTTAATTGTCATATTAAAGACTCTCTTTTCTGCCTGCTGGAGTCAAGGGGTAGGACCCATTAATCATGTGGATAAGGGGCATTGAAATCAAATCTCAATTAAAATCTGTTCAATAATGTCTCTAATATGTTTTTCAAGCATTAATTTTTTCCCATCGATTCTACACCCCATAAATCAGATATGTTGCAGTGCATGTAATAGTTTATGGAGGAGAGGATTATGGTTTTATGAAGTTAATGCAGCAGAACCATTTAATTTACGCAGGCTAAAGTTTTATGTCTGTTGATAATTTCTATTGTTTTCTGTGGGTGAAAATTTGTTGGGATATAAAACAAACATTTTTTTCTATTTTCGTATATGTCTCTGTGTGTGTCTGTGTCTGTACAAACATACACAAAATATTTATATATACTTATGACCTTACTTACATGGCCCTATTTGCAAAGATTGTTGTTGAAGAAGATACTTTTAAAAAATTTTTTGTTATAGACTGAGGGTTTGGAGAATGAAGATAACAATCTCTCAGGAAAAAAAGACAACCATTTTTTGTACTGATACACTAAGCAATGCCTGGTGAAACACAGACAATAGCAGGGATATTGGCACCTCAGCTTTTGGCTTTTAAGTGAATCAGAGATGATGCGATCGTGAGACGTTTTGTATGAGATATAAAATTAGTTTGTGACCTGTTTAGGAAGGAAGAGGTTTTTCCACACTGGAAAACTTGTCAAAAATCTTATTTCAGCAACTATATTCTTCACCTGCTTTTCCTGACAGGTACAATTGGCTATATCCTTCTTCATTTCCTGACATAAGTTCTTGTGTGGGTATTGGTGTATACTGTTTCAAAGCTGAAAAATTCTACCTAAGAGTCAGCTGCACTTTGCTGGTTGAGTGACTACTGTTGCATGACCGCATCTACTCTTACTGAAACAAAAATTAAAACTTACTTGCAGTATTTAGGCCCTCATTCATAAATACTTTTTGAGGCTGCTGAACATGCAAGCAGTCAGAAATCTTTTCGCCCTGAAGAGATATGTGATAATCATTGCTAGCAAAGTATCCTGTGAATTGAAGTGAGTTTTGGCTCAAGAGTATCAGTTCAGAACAGTCAAACTTTTTAATGAAGATTTGGTGAAGGTGCAATTCACAGTAATATAAAAGTGGCAATAAACTATGTGCCCCCAACATTTTGCGTTGGGACTCTGGATCACCTAGAAAGTCACCACAAAAATAGCTATTAGCTATAATGTTATCATATTGCCCAAAATACTCATAGAATTGCACTGTAGTAGCATTAATGTCTCCTGATAATTCCTCCCATCCTAAACCATTCCTGCATCAGGAGCTATAATGAGATGCATAGCCATATAATGCCTGTCTGCTGGCTTACATCCATTCAGGATCTCATTCTATATATAATAGTTATTAACTCAAGGGCTGATTCATAGTTAATGTCCCAGGAGCCATAACACAGGCAGTTTTGGGAGCTACAGGCAAGATATATTTTAAAAATTGAAACAGAATTTATTTTTAAAAAATTTGTGTCTTCTCTGTTGATAGTCTGGTTACACAAGCAAAGCGAACTCACTAATGCTGAAAGACAAAGTAAAAAATAATGAGACAGAAAATTAAATTGTGAATATGCCACTCCACTCTCTCCTAATAATACATCTCTCTTGGAAAATTATATGGAAAAAGTCACTCCTAAATTGCAAAGTAATTAGACACAGTTTTACTGCAGAAGACTGTATATAAGAAGACTTAAGTATTGCTACTGTAAGTTTTTATTATTAGTATTTTTACCAAATCATTATATTAAATAAGAAAAGGAGATTGGATACTAGTTTGTGCCTTAGCTGAAAATTTTGCCAGCATAGCGCCATCAGAAAAGAGTATGAGCAAGACATACTAATCAGCATACAGTTCTACTAGGCGAAATTCCTTTGGTTGATACAATTTATGTCACTGTTTTCATAACAGGTTAGCTTTAGAGACAATAATTTTTGATGGAGACACAGCTATAATTAAAAAAAAAAAAACATTTTACAGAGAATGTAGTTTGGGGTTTCCTGCTTATTATCTGTTGAGTTTCAAATGTACTTTGTGTATGTAGGATATATAAGGATGCATTTTAACATGGTGCAAAATTAACTTATGGAACTAATTTCTACAAAATTACAATGAATTGAAAAAGTTAAGAAGAAGACTGTAGATTTATCTCAATCATAAAAAGCTTCCACAGTTGCATCAGGTAGGATAAAAGATTTTTAAAGGGAATATAAACCCTCGTGCTTCAGGTCACAAACAACAGAGAAGATTTAGAAATACACCTCCAGCCTATGAGCAGATTATTCTGTTAAGGTGTGCCATACCTTTTCTTGAAAAGTCTGGTGCTGGTTGTGCTCTGGATACTATCTCTTTTGGGCACCACAGTCCTATGGCCTATCTGTATGGACGCTTGAAACTTTCAGTTACCCTCACAATTCAGGCAGTTTCCCAGGTTATTTTGCCTGCCAAAATTTTCTGAGTAATCATTCTAGTGGTTAATCCACTAGTATAACTCTTCCAAGCTGACACCCTGAATTATCAGCTTTCGTGTGCTCTCTGCAGCTTACTGGGAAAGCTGAGACTTCAGCTGGGCTTATGAGTGGGATGAAAATGGTACTGCTGGTCTGCAGGCCATGGTTCTCCTGGGTGTAAAAAGTCTTTTTGCCAGTTGCCTCAGTGCTGTTTTTAACACAAGCCACATGGAGAAGTGAGAAGTAAGAAAACATTTTCCCTGTAATTTGTAATTCCCACCCATTGTTGTTCAAAGATGAACTAAGCAAACCTACATTATATATTAATATATCTTAGTATTATATCTTAATTCAATTTAAATAGATTCTGTTTCCTCCAGCTAAAAAGCTGTCAGGAATCCTGCACAGCTGGGAAGATTAGCATAGACTGGATCACAGCTCAGGGTCCAAGATGTTCTCAATTACTCTCTGAATATCCATTGAGATCCATAACTTTTCCCTGGTAATTTCCAGCAATTCTAAAACTCGGTCCTTAATTAAGATGTCAAACTTTAACACTTTTCTCAAAGGATTAGTGACTATCCCTTGCTAATTTTAGAAATATTGATGTCCCTGGGGCATAGCTATATGAAGCTGTCTCTTGTTAGACAGTAAAAAAAAAAAACTAGTCATGAATAGTGTACTACGTTGTTTATTTCTTTTTTCAAATGACAGGGAAGGATCAAGCCTCAGTATCTAGCTTTTCATACATCAAAAATACAGTCCTTGCAAACACATAAATTGATTCTATACTAATATGTTAAGGAGCACAATGGATGTAGACCATTTCTGATTGTTCATTGGAAGTATAATCACAGAGTTTGGGGAAGTGGATTTGGGATAAATGATTACTCATCTGGTTTTGACAGACACCATGACAATAGGATAGCTTTTTTTATTATCACATTACACAGTTCCAGAGACCACATATTATTAAATAGAAACAATAGTTTCTATGTTGATACACAATATAACAAAAATGGATAGTTCCTGTGGTTTGTGTTTCACTATGTCTTGTACCTCAGTCCTTTTATCTTCGTTGCATTTGACATTTGAAAGAGGAAACAGAAGATTTGCTGTAAGTCCAACAGCATCTTTTGAGGGGTGAGGAAGGGTATTGTTTAAGGTGTTCAAGCCAGTAGGATCAGGTGTGTGGCTGGGAGAAGGTGGCTGAGGCAGGAATGGCTGTGGGCAAAGAGGAAAGAGCTACACCAAGCATATGCTCATCAAGGTAGAAATTGAGGGGAAAATGAGTACCTAAAACTTATGTCATACTAATCCTACTTCTCTGTCCCAGCAGTGACCTCAGGACTTCTCAGCTGTGGTGGTTCATGTGATTATTCCACGATCTCACCTCTATGGCTGGGGGATGAGCAGGCTGAGAGCAGCCCTGCTGAGAAGGACTTTGGGGTGCTGGTGGGTGAGAGGCCAGACATGACCCAGCAATGTGCACTCCCAGCCCAGAAGGCCAGCCTCATCCTGGGCTACATCAAAAGCAGTGTGGCCAGCAGGGTGAGGGAGGGGATTGTGTCCCTCTCTTCTGGTGAGATCCCACCTGAAGTGCTGCATCCAGCTCTGGGGTCTCCAGCACAGGAAAGATGTGGAATGATTCCAGAGGAGGCCACCAAGATGATTAGAGGGATGGAGCACCTCTCCTACAAGGACAGACTAAGAGAATTGAGATTGTTCAGTCTGGAAAGGAGAAAGCTTTGGGTGACCTAATCGCAGCCTTCCAGTAACTGAGGGGAGCCTAAAAGCCTGATGGAGAGGGACTATTTGCAAGAGCATGTAGTGACAGGACAAGGGAGAATGACTTCAAACTGAAAGAGAGTAGATGTAGATTAGGTGTTAGGAAGAAATTTTTCACTGTGAGGATGGTGAGGCACTGGAACGGGTTTCCCAGAGAAGGTGTGGATGCTCCATCCCTGGAAGTGTTCATGGCCAGGATGGATGGGACTTTAAACAACCTGGTCTAGTGCAAGATATTCCTGCCCATGGTAGGGGGATTGGAATGAGATTATCTTTAAGATCCTTTCCAACCCAAAGCATTCTATGATTCTATGATTGATTCCATGATTCTATTCCCTCCTTCCCAGACAGCACTGTATGTGTGGTAGGAGTGGCTGAGCTCAATCTAAGCTGTCCTGATAATTAGAGATGAAAGCAGAGTGGTTTCAAGGGCTTTTTAGCAGCCACAAGCTAAAATTTTCTTTCTATTCTCTCCCTAGCCCAGCTCCTTCCCCATTCTATAAATCGGAATTTCTTCAGGACTGTGCCCAGCTGTCTACCAAAAAATTCTCTGATGACAAATCTCAGGATGCATGCCTTGCACCAGTTTAAATCTCCATCCCCCTTTAGGTGAAAGGGATTGATTAGAGATCTGCTGATCACAGTAACTGAATTGGAAAGGCAGGCTAGGTGATTTTCAACAACAGGTCACTATTCCTATGGTCTGAGAAGGCTCAAAGACTTACAAAAGGTTATCTAAGAGTAACCTTGGCAATGCCAAGAATAACATCCCTGTGCCCAAAATGGACATGTCAGTCACTGGTCACATCACTTTTTCTCATGGAAAAAGCAGCTTAACTACAAAGTCGTAGTTCTGGTCTTACTAATGTCCTATCTTTTAGTTCCCCTTGCAATTTGTGCTGCCTCTTTTCATGATTCCCAACCAGGCAAATATTTAAACTGAGTAATACACAGAAAGGAGGAATAAAGAAAAAAGTCTTTTAAAAGTGCTGCTATCTGTTACTTTATTCCAAAAGCAAGACATTTGCTTTTTGGAAACATCGTTATAAAATACTGATGAGAGAAGGAGTTCTTTGATGGTGACAGAAAAGAGGAGGGCTGTACTACACCAGAGATGTCAATTTCTTTCTTATTAATGGTTTTATTATTCAAAATAAGGACTATGATCTTTAAATTTGTTTGAATTAGAACAATCCTAGAATTTGTAAGTGGAATAATACTTTCTATCCCTAAAGGACTTTCAGCTTTCCAGTATAGTTGTCACACTTTCTCTGTCTGAATCAGAGATCTTCCATTTCCCTTGATGATCTGTAGAGTTGGAATACTTAAACATGTCAGAATTAAGCACCTTTTCTATCAGTGTGAGAGACATTCCCCACACACCTATCCATGCAATACTGCTTGATACTGATTGTCAAAATGGAACATCCTTTTCAAGTACAGACACTCTAGATCATCACCCAGGCAGAAATGTTCACCAGTCTGGGTTTTTGAGACCAGGACTTCTACATGCTGTGACAAAAAAAAAAAAAAAAAAAAA
>VZRL01004259.1:501470-510394 GCA_013397895.1 Origma solitaria | reverse complement strand
AAAAAGAAAAAAAAAAGGGGGAAAAAAAAAGAAGAAAAGTGAGTATTGTTCCTCTTTCTGCTTCCCTTCAACAAAAATCTCACTAGCATTCACTGCAATAAAACCAATCACAATGGAATAATTTTATATGTGTGTGACTCTCAAATATAGTTCCCCAGGCCACTGTTCCAAGTTAGCAGCAGTTAAGCACCCATTGATAGAGACTTAAAATAAATCGTTACCCAGTGGACTCCTCCATAGTCACCACTCAGAAGGTGCAGAGGGTTCCATGGGAGCTGTGGCAGAGTTTATGCATTTGGTTGTGTTTAGGTTGTGAAGAAATACCATTTCGTGCATAATGATCTCTTTTATAACAGCTTCTCAGCACCAGCAGATTGCAATATCAAATGTAGGCCTCCCTTTAACCTGACTCTTAAAAACTTTTGATGAATATATTGTTTAAGAATTTTCACAATGAGTCACAGAAGCCTTAATTAAATGCAGACTGATTCCTTCAAATCTTTCCTTTGACAATGTGGGCATGAATGGAACACATTTGAGAGCTCACACAGCTCTAGTTTTCATGCAAAAGACTCAAGTCCCATGAGTGAGCCAATTACAAATTATAGTGTAGGTGAACTCATTCTTTTCCATTCACTGGAGCTGATTCTGTGTCATTAATGCTGATATCTAAAAAGGAAGAAAAGACTTTTCATATCTCATTAACATTATAGAAGAGAAATGAAATTAATTCTGTGATAGATGAGAGCTACATGCATGGAACTAGTGCAGTTGCCTACATTTTAATAAGTTTTCAGAGAAAGCCAGAGCCATATCCACCACCAAAAGGCTCTCTAATCCTCTGTGGTGTCTTGCACTGACCTCATTGGCACGGACTTGTTATTGGCTGAGGTTCCACCACTGTTAGACTTAAATCAGCTAGTGTGAAATTTTAGTTGAGTGTTAACTGTGCCAAAATCCATCTTTAGAGCTCTCAACCTTTCACTTCCCAAATGCTGAACAGTGGCACTGTAGCAACAGAATGTGACTTGTGTTATGAATCTATGAAAGTGGAGGCTTAGATCTATATAAAAGGGCCATAATTTACAGGAAAAATATTGTAAAGGAAACATTAGTCTCTCATATCTATTTACAGTTGCACGTGCAGTGAAAGTGTCACCTAATATTGACTGGATGAGGCTTGGAGACAGAAAAATCGTATTTTTTCTTAAAAAACCTACATATTGTCAAACTTGGAAGCTGGCCATATCTGTCGTTGATGCATTTAATGTAGAAAGCTATTTATTAGTATTGAAATCCAACTGCCACAAACACATTTATCTACTGTACTCCTCTTTTGGCCTGGACTAACACAGCCACACATATAAATAAACTTACCTATATGCCCCAAGTGCCAGAGGCAGTAAAGCGAGTATCTCTCAACACTGATAATGTACTCGGTTATTCTTTGCCACATCCATTTCATGTTCCTTGGTTGATTTTTTAATTTTTTTTTTTATTATGTCTGGCTACTAATGCAGAGCCTTGTGTAACAGGAGTGACCCTGAGGCTGTTCTAGACTATATTCAAATCCAAAGTCTGATTAATTCTAGCAGCCTGCAACTGTGGTTCAGAAGAGCTGGAAATACCTTTTTCTCCACCAGACATGAGCATGTTGTGACATAAGAGATGAAAGACCAGAAAAACTACCAATTATCAAAGACAGGAATAAAAAACTACATAGTTTTAAATTATAGATGTTTAACATCAGCATTTTTACATCAACATTCTTTGTCTCTTTAAAAAGGCTCTAAGAATATATTTTATAACTTTTCCTCATTAAAAACACATTCATCATATAGTCCCTTGGTAAAAAATATTTTGTGAATGTTTCCATTGAGACTTCACATCCTAGATGCATCTTGCATATAACAGTTTTTAGGGACTACTTGCTCAAGACTGAGATACTCAATGATAGTTAATTAATTAAATAAAGTTATGTCATTTAATTGTCTTTTTCCTCTTCCTTTTCACCCCCAAACTATTTCCTTTTCTTTCTGAAAATGTTTAAAACTGCAAGCCCAAAAAAAGCCTAAATGCCTCTATACAGTGGAACTCTTTTAGTCTGTAATGTTATTGTTAATTTTGTTTTGCAGGGATTATTGATAGTCATTCTGAAAATAGAGCACACTATTATGATACCTGATTTGTACTACCAGGAAATTTCTCTCAAAGCAGTCACACAAACTGTTGATTTGGCAAAAGCTGGAGTGACACACTATGTATAACAACATAAGGGCAGGAAGAAAATGTGTGACTTGGAAGAGGGAAGCCCAGAGCATCTTACAAAGAAAATAAACCCCCCTACTATCCGTAGTGAAAATGAGTATTTATAATTCAGTGTGAAAATAAAGCAATAATTTGCAAGGATACACCCACAGATTTCCTCTTTGTGCCACGAGGAATATTTGATCTGACACTGTTCACACAAGAGTTAGCAGATTCAGAAAGATTTTAATTTTTGTTACGTATAACCTAAAATTCACTATGTTCTCTGGGGAGAAAAGCAAGGTAAAAAAAAAAATCATGTCAAAGTGGATTATGGAATGGTTTCCAGAATTGCCACAATTAGAGTTTGAAAAATTTGTTCTCTAATACTGTGATTTTTAGTTTTCTGGGGCTGACCCAAAAAGATGCTGAAGAACCAAAGCACTGCCAACTCTGTTATTTAGGATATTTTAGGGATGGGAGTGAGAACTGAAGTATCCCAAATTATGGAAAACAATTTGATAGAAGGTATATGTGGCCGTGCAGAAACTGCATGAACTGGGTCGGTATACTGGTGCTTATTAGCTCCATCTTAATAATTGCCTTTGCAAAGCCCCTGGAACATCTTGGTATTCATGATATGGAAGGCATGGCTAAAGTTTGGATAGTTAACCAAACGTATGCATATAGATTTGTATCCATATTATTTATAAACACATGCAGCTTTTAAATGTACTTATTTAACCAGAAATTTTGCCAGTATTATGTAAAACATGAGCAATGCATAATTTACAAGTTATTTAAGATGAAGGTAATGTATAAATGTGCATCATTGTACTGTTACACTACAGCAATGTTTTTCTACTTTTGCCATTGTTCTCCTGGACCTCTGCAAAGTAATGCTTCAGGTGAGCGCATCCGCTGACTTTGTGTGGAGTATCAAATACTGTCTGATATTATCAAGCACTTTGGAAAAGGTGTTCCATTGTCTAAACCTGAAAATACTAGAGTATCATTATAAATATGTACATATAACCATTGCTAACTGTCAGGTCTTAAGACTCTTTAGGTTTTTCTATCCTCACTGAGCAGCTGATGTTTGAAAAAAAAGGCAGTGGTCCTATTTCTTCCCTACTTGTATGGATGTCAAAGTTCAGTTAAACCCAGCAGAAACTGAGCTAGAAAATTCTATATAAATTCTCTCTGAGCTGTTTGTTCCAAGTAAGACAAGCTTTCTTCTTTTTTTTTTTTTCTACAGGAATCCTTTATCGAGATAAACATATCCTACAGATCTTGAAAGAAAACAAACAGTCTCCTAAAAGCAGACTGTAAAACAGTTATTTTCCAGAACTTCGTCCTCTTATAATGGTTCTTTTTTGCAGGACTCAGCTCTGCTAAGCTCCCTGCTACAATATCTCAGCTTGTTCTATTTGACGGCTGTTCCCCTGTCATCACTCATTTTCAGTGGGCAAGGGGGAGCAATTGCTGGGCATCAAATCATCATCAAGTAAACCAGCCTTGACACTAGTTAAAAAGGGAGATGGATGGTCAGTTGGCTTCTACAGAAAATATTCTCCTAAGTATCCTAGCAAGGTCCCTTGATACCAGCCGAGTGCTTTTCTTTCTTTCTTTTCCTTTTTTTTTTCCCTTTTTCCCTTTTTTCTCCTTTTTTTTCTTTTTTTTTTTTTTTTTTTTTTTTTTCTTTTTTTTTTTTTTTTTTTTTTTTTTTTTTTTTTTTTTTTTTTTTTTTTTTTTTTTTATGGGAGCAGGACCAATCACCCATATTTCTTCTGGGTCATCATTTGATGGCAGGTTTCCTCAGGGGAGGAGCACAGGGGTTAGGTGAGTAAGCTCCGTGTTCAACAATTAAACAGCAGAAATACAAGCTGTGAAGGAAACAAACCTCCTTGCACTTGCTTTCCTTGCCTGTAATGGACAATGAAAACCTCCCCACATTCTGTATCTTCAGGAATGCCAAACACATTTCATCGTACCATCCATCGCTCATTTGTTTGTTCCTGCCCATCCCATAACTGGCTTTAGACATATCTTTCAATTCATAAGAAAAGGTTCACAAATAGCCTGGAAATTAAAAGACTAATTGCAAAATTGACCATGAAGGAGATAGTATTGGTCCTTTAGACTGTTACTTAAAATTATGGGGAAAATAACTCTGTAATTTGGTCAATTTGTTTGTAGAATGAATAAATAAATGGTAAATATCAGAAAGTGCTACTAAGGTTTTGCAAGAGAGAAATAACAACATATATATATGTATACATATATATGTATATATATATTTGGCTTTTGGGTGGTAAGTTTGTATTGCATATTGTACTGCTCTAGGAGCACCTTTGGACCCTTGCTGTACTTGTGCAGATTCAGGAGACATCATGTTTTTAACACCAGCAAAGGAAACAGCACAAATGTCTTCCCAAAGCATGAATCTTTTGTTAGAACAAAGATATACAGATGAACAGTTTGGAATAAAGGTCCATAAGGTTTGCTCTTCTCATTATCATTGTGTCTGTAAGTCTCTCTCTCTCATCCCCCACCCCCATCCCTCCCCACAAATAAAAAAAGGAAAAACAGAAGGAAAAAAGGAAAGAAAAAAATCTCCCAGAACAACAGTCACAAAAATAACCCCAATCTTTGTCAGAATTTGGAACTGAAAAAAAAAATAGAAAAAAGCATTGAACATGCAGTGATTGTCTCTGAGCAGGATTTTTGGTGCTATCACAATATTATTACTACAATACAGAAAAAGCAATTTTGATAATAATTTTACAAGAGTGGTACAGAAGTTCCCAAAAGCATAACCCTTCTCAGATTTATCTGCCTACTGAGCTCTCATTAAAGTCAATGACAATTTGGAGACTCTCTAATGGAGGAAAAGCCAGTACAAAGCATAAATGTTCAGACAGTGCCTCGAGGTCCTTACTCCAGCAAAATTCTTATGTAAATCAGTGGAAATTTTGTCTCAGGGGGAAAATCAGAAATGAGCCTCATTTTGTTTGTAGAGACTGAAATATTTAAAATGCTAAACCAGCAATAATTGTTAGTATGCTCTTACCGTAATTGTTTAAAAAAAAATGTGTAGGGGTCAATCCTACAAAATCCTGACATCTCTGGGAGTTTTTGTAAGCTAAAGCAAGCTCTTAATGTTCAGCAAAGGGGAAAGGATCTCAGCATCTCTGCCTCCCAAACACAGCATGGTCCCAGCTGAGGCAGGATGGGAAGCTGAGACCAGCCAGTGACAGCTTGATTGAAGAAGAGGAACAATGTAGTTGAGTGCCTTCTGATTTTAATTCACATGATGCTCTTTATTACCCTTAGGGATAAGAGGTATTTTAAATTCCTTTTAACACTATTTATTTAAAACATATTTTACTGGCATATGACCTATGTTTAAGCAAGTCATAGAATATATAGTGTCCTGGGGGAGTCCTGGGGTTGCATATTTCTGGGGAAAAAATACAGAGGAAAATTAAGAATAAGCAGAATTAAGGTTTGAAAATTTTTCCATTTTTTACAGAAATTATTTCCTATTAAGAAATTAATATATCATATGTAAATAACTTTAAAGCAATTTAGTCATAAGCAAGCTATTATGTTATTGACTAGAACTTTTTCTCTGTTCACTATTGTATGGGATGGGATTTTCTAAAGATGCAAGTTTACAGTCTGTGTATTCACTGGAATATGAAGGTCTACATTGCATAACTTAAGATAATACTCTTTAACAAAAAGTGCTTTACTATAGATACAAGAGGAGTCAGAATATGCAGGTAGAAATAGACTGAGTTTCTTATTTTCTTGATTCACATCCATGATACTTGTGCAGTTATGTTATATATATTACACTTTCATAGGCCTTACTTTTTTCATTCATTACAGAGTGAAATACCAAAAAAGATTATTCTTAATGTATTTTTTTTTTTCATGGGGGAAGCAAAGAAAAAAGAACAAATGCAGTTATTTTGAGATTTTGTGATCTGTAAACTGATTCAGGAAACATGCACTCTATTATTAAAAAGAAACGTTATAGAGTAGAATTCCTCCTGGTTAAAATTAAAACCAGTATCAATATTTTCCATTTTTAATGTTTTAAGGTTTATAATGAACCTCTATGTTGAACCTCTATGAAAAAATGGGTTTTGCGACTTCTGACAATTCAGAGGTGTGAGCCATCACATAGCACTATGAAGCACAGAGGACAACTGATGTTGATGGACAGCTATGTTAGTTTATATCTGCAGATTATCTGGTGAGGCATTTAAGTCTTCTGTCTCAAGGCCTATCTGAGCTTAAAAAGTCAGTGTATTTCCTCCTATTTGGGTATGATTCCATGTCACAAATTTTCAGGCAACCTGGTAGGTTTGAAGGTGGATGTCCACCACTGCACTTCCACTTCTCAAACACCAGCGCACTCTCAGCAGTGCCACTTTGCACAGTCATACAATAACCTGCCCTTTGAAATTGCCTGATTTTTTAAAATCTTTCAAAAAATACATTTTTAAAAAATTTTTGTATAGGTCTGAATTAGAGCATGGTGCAGCTCAGGGATGAATAGCATGAATAAGTGAATAGCAAAACTGCAAAATGGGCAACAAGAGAGTCAGCAACAGAGGAAATTAAATCCACAACTGAAGGATTACTGGAGTCAAATACTATCCTTGGTGAAAGCTGACTCAACCAAAAGACATCAACACATCCTTCATCACTGTGTGTGGACTGATCACAAGCCCATCATTCTCGTTCTGCTTGCTGGAAGAGCTGTGTGTGCCCATGGTAGTTAACCTGGGGTAGTGTTTTATGGGAACAGCCACATTTCTGTGTTAATACAGACCAACACCAACAGACCCTATGCACCAACTGATGGATTTTACAAGAGACATATACATTACAGTAGTGTGATATTGAAATTCATGTGGCCTCCAGACATTTCAGTCAGACTCTGGACTCAATAGTACTTAATAATTGATATATATGAGAAAAGCAATAAAGTTTGAGAGACTTTTATAAAATATTTCTTTCTGTTATAACTAACATAAAAGACAAATGCAGATTTGTTGATTGTTAAAAGTTGTTCAAACTAACCAATGCTACTTAATTTAAATATTTTAAAATATTGAAGCAAGAGAAATAGCTATATTTGATGGCTGTTTATCTCAAAGTTACTCAGACTGAAAAAATATGCAATCAAACAATATCTGCTTCACTGAATTAATGGGGATAATAACGTAATACTTCTAACAATATTATTCCCATTAAATTTTGTTCAGTAAGATTCCTTATATATCCTTTCTGTACCGGTGTTTTTCATTTTACTTGTATAAAGACAGATTAAAAAAAGAAACGGAAATCAAGAAAAAGGAGGTATTTTCATAGAGCAGTATTAAATTATTGACAAGAGGACAAATGAATAACACAGGTGGAACATGGACATTTTCAGTACTTTTATAGAAAGATGTCTGAAATGGGAAACAAGGGACATGAGGCACTAAATGATGAAAAACTGACATCTTCCTTAAACACTGAGTTTTATGTTCTTCTGGGATTTACGTTCTCTGCTTTGGCCTTTATCCCTCTTGCTGACAAATAGCTTTAACAAGATTTTGTCCTATTGTCATCTAAAAATCTGTCTCAGTATTCTCTTTGGGCCTGATTCTCTTCTTACCAGCCTCAGTGTAAATCAGAAGTCAAGAAAATCAGTATGGTTGAAATGACCTAGAGATCACAGTAAATCTTTCCTGTGAAGTTTAATATTTCTATGTACATATTCCAGATTGAGCATATGCAGACCTGTATATAAAATTTCTAACTACTGAGTTAACTTATTTAATCTTGGTTGGTTTTTTACCCATTAAAACCCTTCAGACATCTCTGTGACTTCAGATTTACACTGAAGGTTAATAAAAACTGCATGCTCTTGGTGTTTGTTTTGTTTGCTATGTTTTCATAGTACTACCAAGTTAATACAAATTTCCTCAGGGAGTAATTAACTCCCATGCCTTTTTTAACATAGGACACCTATTACTGAATTGGTACTATAACTTGTCAAATCCTTGTCTATAGGCATTGAAGACAGTGAGGTTATATTTGTATTATGAGACAGAGGAACACATTTTCCTCTCTGGATCTATGCTCTGTCTGACATATTCTGACACTATTTCAATAAACTTCGACTATGATTTTATTTTCCACGAGAAATAAGATGTGAAACATGTAATCCAAAAATATTTGACATTATAATGAGATTAAATGCAAAATTTTTCGAATTTCTGCTATGATGTTCAAGTGGATTGGAGAGAAATGAGGGTATCTCTATTCCACAGACACAACGGCATTGTAGTTTTAAGTGTCAAGGAGAGCAAGATTACAAAATTGATACTTTCCACTAATAGTAGATTGCTGTGGATGGTGGAGTTAAGAAGATTCATTTCCACATATAAAGGTCTGGTCATCAAGGCCAGCTGGGCATGAAATGGAGTAGCCATGCACAAGAATGCTTAAGCAGATTACTGACTTGGAGTTGCTTGGATATGCAGAGCAGAATTGCTGGAATAGCTCTATTGTTCCTAGTACCTGTAGTTATGCTTAAAAATACTTTGTGTGAATATTAGTTGCAGTCATATTTGTACTGGAACAAAAAGCATACCCTTGGAGGCATAGCT
>VZRL01004259.1:458970-496470 GCA_013397895.1 Origma solitaria | reverse complement strand
TAGATTTCCTAAAATTTGTCATGTCTTCCCAGATTCAGAGTGTATTTACATTCCAGCAAAACCATAAGATAGACCCCCCCAAGAGTTAATCTTGCTGTACCCAGGAAAAAGCTGTATTAGTCTGTCACTGAACATGCCTAGAAGGAGCTTGAGGGAAGGAAGTATTCCCTTACTCACATACCCTGTACTGACCACCAGTACATTTAATCTCCATCCTCTCCCCTTTCACTGAGGTTTCCAAGCCACTGTTCACACATTTCCATTCCTGTTTCACTAGAATTCCGCTCACAAATTTGGTAGCCAGGATGCGTACAGGCATTCCCTACGTCTGGCTGATATATCTCTCAAGTCTACTGCTGACTTACTGTGCTTGCTTCTACTATGTCCCTTCCATATTTCTCCTCTCTGCTCTTCCACATCCCTGAATACACATACAAAGGCAGTAATAAATCAGTGTCTATTCATAAGTTTTAAAATTAATTTTAAACTATTAAATGTTTATAAGTAAGCCACATGGAAGCAAAACAGAACATCTACTGGGTCTAGTGAAGGAGACACCAAAAATAACCCAAATATTTTGTTTCTTCAATTAGAGAAAAAAATAAAGTCTGCTGATGGAATCTTTGTACACAAAAATACAGAACTCTGACTCCTGTTGCTTTTGTCAATTTCATCTCAAGAATCCCGCAATAGTACTTAATTTAAGCTTATGTAGGCTCAGAAAGTGAATTGGTATCCAAAATGCAAACTGTTTTTTGTAGTGTTAATTCCTTTTCTGTTAAATGGTTAGCACACCATGACTGCTCCTCCATTCGTTGCTGTCAAGGACTTTCCTGCTACTTCCCATATTCATAATGGAAATGCTGCTGAAGTCTGGGATGTAATAGAAGAATTTCAGATTTTATAGTATCCTTACACTGGAATTGAATGGCCAATTACTCCCAATTGTAAAATGACTGATTATTGTTATGCTTAAATGCCTTAGGAAGATCCCTCCCCACCTTTTATTTTTCCTAGCCAATAATGGCAGTCATAAAATTTCAATTCAATACCTTGCAGAAAAACAAGAACTTGTGGTGGATGTCAGTGTAGTACTCTCAGTGGGCCTGGGTGTCATTCCAGAGCCCCATAATGCCTGCAGTGACATGCCCCTCCCACCTTTCTCTCTGTTCAGAAGAACTGCCTCCAGAGACAAGGCATTTGACGCACTTTGAGGTAGGCATTTAACAACACTGTATACAACAGAATATGCTATTTTTTTTTTTTTACTACAGACTCCATAAATGTAAGCAGAAAGCTCATGCTTAAGCTAATTCCTAACACATATCTGTAGAGTAACAGAAATTTACACATCATTTTTCATGAGAATCTTTTCTCTTTCCTGTTTTCCTTTCTCTAGACTACATAAGAATAATATTGCGTTTCAAAGGAGTTTAACTCTATTATTATTATTATTATTACTACTATTATTATTTTAAGATTTCTCATACAATTAGAGATAAATAAAATAGGACTTTCAGATTTATAGAAAAGTGGTGTGGCAGTGTGACAGATATTGGGAGATGCCTAGATTGCAGCTGGATGTCAAAAAAAGACAAAATGTTTCCTTGAAAAAAATGAAGCTCTGTTAGAACATGGGACTAATGTAAGTGTCAGTCCACTAAGATTTAGCATTTGGGGTCCTATTTTTTTCTTTTAGGCATGACAAAATTAATTGCAAATACATTAACGATTGATCCATTAACCATTACTGAGTGCCTTGAAAAGGCACGTGAACAGGCTTGGTATCTCTTGAAATCCACTGCCACTCCCAGAGATCAGCGTTGAGCAAGAGAGGTGTTTTGCTCTTGAAAATCTAACGACCAGTTTTGCAATGTCACCAATTTTTTTCAATCATCCAAATACCACCAATTCAATTAAGCTCATAAACTTCCTACCCATAGTTCTCCAGGATAAGCAGCTCCATTTAAAAGTGAATGCGGACGAGCTTGTGCTGTCCATGTGAAATATTGTTCAATCAACAGCCAAAGTTTTACTTGTCAGTTTTGATATATCCGATAATAGCTGTAGGTTGTTTTGCAATGTCCAATGTTCTGTGAAGATGGGCTTTTCATATTCTTTATTGTTTTTTTCTGACAAAATGTTGCCTGGACTTTTGCAGTTTTGTGAAATGAAACAACAGTAAAAACAATATATAATTTAACCCTCATAGACCTAGCTGGACTGCAGAGAAGCATCTTTCCCAGGCTTATGGCTAGTTTTGGCCAGGATATAATGAGTTCCTGTTCATTGATCCCCTATAAGCATCCTCAATGATTGAACATAACCCCATGCACAGCAGGCAGTCATCCATTTGTGCCCCTTTTCAACTCCATTTTAATCAGCATTTGACACTGTTGAAGATCAAATCCATAATTAAGCTTCACAGACAAGTCAGAGTTTTGGCAAATGAAAGCCAAAAAAAGTGAAAATTTGAGATACTTTTCTAGTCAAGCATCTATAAAAAATCTGCATTATGTACTCGTGGTGCCCAATGATTTATTTGTACTTAATGGCTCTTTGTTTCTTTTTTTCTCATTTTCTCTGCTGAGGTTATTACCCTGCATTATTAACACACTCATGTGTGACTCTATTTATTTTTTACTGGTGGGAATACACTTTTTTAGAAACAGCTGTTTATTGTATATATGGGTTTAAAGTAAAGGTACACAAACACACTCACAAATCAACTTAATAAGCACCCTGATAAATAGCACGGCTGCTTAATTGGGACAATTGCTAGGGAACAGATTCAATGACCCCAATCAGTGAATTAATGGCACACCTAGTTGTGAAAAGTCCATTTAAATGATATGCTTGGTGTTGTCTGCTGCCTAGTCACAGTAGTTAACAGGTGTGAATTGGTGTTCATAGCATAAATTTCCTGCTGTTTGACCCTTTGTTCACTTCAGGTTGCTTCTCTACTCTTTCATAGTTGCTAAGTGAATGGAAATTGATGGATTTATCTTAAATTTATCAGAAAATATTAATGCCTTTATAACAGCCAATTTTAAAAGTAAGATTATTTAGAAAGAGGTCTCTGTGGGAACCTTTCTAATTATTTACTAGGTAGGCAAAATGAGACCCGTTTTCCATGCCATAATCGGCCACATGCTTTTAAACTATGTAAGTTCTAGAGTAACTAACTGCATTTTAGACAGAACCTTGACTTATTAATCTCGTTTCTGTGGGAGTGCACCGTTTCTGTGAACTTTGCTAATTCCCTGATTAAGGGCCCTGTAAGAATAGCTAAATAGCATAATGTCTAAACTGTCTGGTGCCTCTCTCCAGAAGTGGACATCCCTGACTCCTGAAATCCACAAAGAGCAGTGGGGGTCTGCATCCCACAGGCCAGTGTGCTGATTTGTCCACTCAGTGTTTGTTTTCTGAGTGTGGTAAAGATCAGTCTTCACAGTTGATAGGGCTAGATTTAAAAACAACACAGACAAAGCTATTTTCCCCTCCATGTTTGTGGAATCTGGAGGTTGTTAGATAAGTATTGGGTTCTTTTGTTTTGTATTTCCTTTCTCATCCTTAGGAAGTTTATCCCTTATGGAAACAATGCAAAGGAATAGAAACATAATAAATTGACTGAAGTAAATAAACATGTCTATTTCTCTTCTCTTCCTGACTGAATCTGTCACCTTAAGTTGCACTGTGTCTCTAACAGGAGTTTGTTAGCTAAATAAAACTGTTCAGCTGCTTTCTCTGTCGTCATCAAGCAAATCTGGCCAGATATAAAAAAGCTACCCTGTCATAAAGTTTTATGAGTACAGTTGAAAGATTTATAGAGGCAATCATATTAAAAGCCTTCTTTTGTCAAAGAAGAAGATGAAAAAAGAGGAATCCATGAAGTTCATAACTGGTCTCTGAAGTGCTCAAATACAGGATGGATACTACTGAAAACCTTGATGTAGTGTCTTATGTTTCAACACACTACAAAATTGCAAACGTGCTTATACATCCTGGGAGTTTGATGTGTGAGGAAAGAGGAGGAATACATGATCTATGGCTGCCATATGATGTTCAGCAGGCAGTTCAACACTTCACTGGCTCAGCTGATAGCCCTGGCAGAGTATGTCAAAGCTAAAGATCCATCTCCAATGCCAGCCATCCAGAGCACGTTACAACTTCAAGGCAAACTCAAAACACTAAAACTCTCAGTGCAGTGGTAAGGGAGATGGAATAAGTGGGTGGGATGGCATAAAAAAAGGACTTTCACTCAATCCCTATCGTTTTTTCACTTCCAGTCTTTTCTGAGGCCACTGAATCAACTTGCATTGCCAATAAGTAACCAAACAGAGAGAACACCGCCTTTTTTCTCTCGTTTTAAAGAAACCAACGCCTCTTTTAGAAAATAGCATAGAAAGTTTAAAAATGTAGTTTTGCTTGGCAATCTTTTAAAATTAAATCCCTCCTGGACAACAGTTAACAGCAAGGTTTAATAAAATGCCAGGGTGTGGCACTACAAGTTGTGGTACAGTGAAAGAAAACATGGGCTGCAGGAGGTTTATAAGAGAATTGTTGACACTGGCAGAAAAAGTATTAATGTCAAATTTCACTCCTGATGGCAACAGCTAACTAAACATACCTTAAGCTATAGCTCCACCAAGGAAGGGGAAGCAACCTATTGAGACAGTTGGTTGTGCATATGTAGGCACAGCTATAGGTATCTTAATAATAAGAAAGTAGTAGATAGGGAATAGATAACAGACTTCTTTTTTTTTAAACTTTAAAAAAAAAATTTACTTTCTTTTATTGTAAACATTCTTTTGTGCCAACTCTTTGACTATTATTACCTGAAATTGCAAGCAGAACTGTATCAGCCTACTGCCCTATTTAGGAACCATTGAGCTGATGACACTTGTTCATTTCTTTTAATATATCTACTTTTCCTCCTTTGTTTTAGAGTTTCATTTCCAAGCAAGAACACCTTCAAATGGCTAAAGACAAGCTTTAATTGAAAATTTGAACACACGCTGAATGTGTCAGAGTGCTTGGACAGTCACTGTACACAAACATTTATATTCAATGAAAGGAAAGTTCCACTAACCAAACCCAGCTTGATTGGAATCTGAGACTGCCAAGCAGTATTTGTCAGGCATAACTACAGCACAGAGGCAGTAATACACTCTTTTCAGCCAGACGGATGTAGGGAGGTCAGCAAGAGACCTAAGGACTGCCTGGTTGGAGGTATTGCAAGCGCTGAAGAAAAGACAAGTATTGCAAGGGTTGTAGAAAAAATTTTGCATAACATTCTCCTCTGGACAATGGAAAATAGCTAGTAATTGTTCTTCTCATGGACATTCAGTCAATAACTGCTAAAATAGTTTTAATTTTTTTTAAAATTTCACATTCTGTACTAGTTCAGTATAGATCAATAGCCACAGAAATCACATAAAACCATGAGAGCAGTCAGGATGTACACAATAGTGTAAAGCATCAATTAAAACTGTATACAGATACTGTATGAGGACATCAAATTATTTATATATTTTTAACTCGAACATCCCAGAGGATGCAATCTTTACACAAGCGTATTTTTGGTTATTTGCTTAGACCACGTAATCATTATAGCAAATATAAGCTGTTCTCTAAATTTTTAAAGAAAAATCCTAAATTGATATTTAGTGTGAAATAAAGTGACTGACATGTGAAGATACCTTGCACAGTGTGGCAGCGATCTCGTTAAATTATCCGTGGTATTGGGAACTTGCAGGTCGTTGACTATCCCAATTTAATTTGGCTAGTACAGGACATTTCTAATAATTAATACTGTAATAACACTTAATGATCTGCACTCATGCAATCTGAAAAACCAGCTAATGGTGCAGTTTTTAGCGACTGCACAAACAGCAAGTTTTAAATTTGTCAAATGCTGCTATTTCAGCATCACACAGTCATGCAGAAGACCCTGCCTGTGGGGCTATCACTGATCCAGTCACTAGAGACTTGGCCATGATGTAGCAAGAAGTGAAGGACTTGGTCTCAAGGGGGATGTTGCTTTGGAATTAAAAGTGGGAGCACCATGTTCACAAGGAACTACTAATACTCCTCATTTCCCTCTTGTTCCAGGGCTGTGAACAGAAGGGATAAGAGGAAAGAGGAAAATGGAAGATCAGAATAAAAAACCCCAATATGTTTACTTATCTCATAGTGGTTTGTTAATTTTAGAACTAACTTATTTTTGAACTTCGTAGTCACAGTCCTTACATGAAATGGTCTGGTTGATAGAAAAGTAGGTTTCATTCTGTAGTCAGGTCAATAAGGTCATTGGCACTGGTTTGTGTACTGCAATGTAGTAGAGTTTAACCCTCTGAAAGAGCAGATGGACATTGTCTTTTACATCTGTTTAAAAATCTTTTTCATGGTGAAGGATTTAGAGAAAATTCCCATTGATCTATAATGGAAATTACTTTTGAAATGAACAATTAAAAGAAAATAAAAAAAATTCATTTCTCCCCAGAACTATATCCTATGCTTGAGAATGCACACAAGTTAACTCCTTGGTGCTATAAATTCTAAGTGTATTTGTCTAGGAAATGGAACTGGGCATTCTTTAAAACAGCAGAATTTCACAAAGACTCTAGTCCAAATTCGAACACTAAGTTTTACTTTGCTAATCCACACTTCAGGATTATGGAGCTACTTTTCATTAGACTGTGGTCCTTCCTTTAGGAAGTGCCTTATTGACAAACAATGATTCAAATAAAGTGAGAAGGTAAACATTGCACCCTTCCCTGCCTGCAGGAAGGAAAGCTCAGGAAGGAAAATGGTTAACTATCCAGTAAATGAATGAGAGTAGAGAAACATCTCATTTTGACTGAAAGACAGATCTCATGTGAGTTTACAGAGGAATCTACATGAACAAGATAGTGAAACAGCTTAGATTTTGAGGGAATGAGAAGAGGTTTATCCTCTTCCCTTAGTTTAAATAAAAGTCACAGACTTCCCAATTAAATCAGGACTGCATGAAAATTTATTTAAAAAAAAACCAAAACCCCTTTATTTTGTGCATTTCATCACTACGTTTTTCCTTGGACTTTTAAAATTAAATTCTTTTTTATCTTTTATTTATTTGTTCCTGTGATAAGCACTGGGAGCCAGAAACCAAGAAAAACAGATCAAACTGCTTGAGCAATCCAGCAAAAGAGAACGGGTATTTGTGCTTTCTCTTCATAATTTTTGATATGTACAAATCAATAAGATCCAGTCTTGTAACTAATTTTCTGGTATATGGACTCTGATGGAGGAAGAGCAAAATTTTAAAATTTTAAGGTTTTTTTAAAACAGTTGTAAGAAGAGAACAGGAATGTGCAGGGAAGTTTCACATCTCTCTTCTCCCAAAGGCTCTTTCAATTAGGTTTTGATGACAGAATTATACTAGGTTGATATTTTACTGAGATGGATACATGCCTTTTATCTCCAGCTGTAAAAGAAAATGTCCATTCCTCATCGAAGGTGACTCACTGTAGGCCATAGTTAGTTCAGTATATCTGGTGTATAGACTGCTGTAGTCAGAGACATGCTTCTTACATGCAGCATCAGGGCCTCATCTGTAATGATGATTGAACTGGGAGAACTCAAAAGTGAAGGACTACTAGCCAAAATGAAGCCCATGTGATCATTTTCAAAACTGTTAAAAAACCCATTGTTCTTGTCTGGCAGTGTAGTCCTGGCTCTAGCAATTTCAAGAGAAAAAAGTCCCATTGTTTTTAGTGGATGTAGTCTCATCCCACTCATGTTTTATAAATATACCAATATGCCCCATATTTTAACTTATAGTTTATTACTGCTTTTTTCTTGCCTGTCGTTCACCCAGAACTCAGTAGCATTTCTTGATCTAGAGAGGTCTGAGTGTTATGCAAATAAGATTTCAAGTCCCCCTCAAATCTGTTAAAAAAGGCACATAACAAGTTCAAACCATTTTATATTTTCCACAGCAGATTAAACTAGCAACCCGCAGGACTTTTTTTCAGTTTGTTTCTCTTTGTATCCCATTACAATATTCCATTGCAATAAGATATCAAGAGACACACAACGCTAATGAAAAAAAAACCAACAAAGAAACAAACAACTCAATAAAGTTCATTTGGGCCCTAAAATATGAAGGTATATGCCCCTTCCATGCTTATTTAAAGATATCAGTCAAAGAAATAAGCAAGTGAGAAGTAAAATGTTTGTAAAACTTTCATGTGTAATTTTGACAGATGCAGATTCATACATTAGTGTGTGGTGTCATACATTGTTAACAAAGATTACTGAGTCTAGAAACTTAATTTAGACATTTATTTCAACTCTGTAGTGGTAATAATACCAATCATGACTCCTGTCTGGAATAACTGGATTATCTACAATAGCAAACATATTTCATTTCTGGGTTTGTTTTATTTTATTCATATTCCCTTTTTCCTTTTTGTTTTTATTTCCTCCCTCTTTCTTATTTTTCTTTTTTTCTAGGATATATATCTATTTGACTTGTAAATATCCTGAAGCGTAACTCCCCCATATATGGCTGAAGCAAATATGGCTAAGCAGATGCTGGCCGTTTCACTTCACAAAGACAGCACATTTTCTTGCTGGGACATGAGACAAAACCTCTCTGCGACAAAAATGTGAATCAGCAGATCACCAGACTATCCTTAAAACCCCAAAGCATAAATGATTGGGAGAAAACATGAGTCTGTCATTGGTATAAACAATTTTAGTCAACAGCTTGTGTTGAAGATGAACTCTTTTGCACTGTTTTGCTTATTCACAAGAAATAATTTGTCAGAAATATCAGTGAATTTATTTTTTTTCTAACTTGAGGAAATAAAAAGAAGTTCAGTCTGCAATAAAACCCTGGAGAATTAATGCAACTGCAAAATCTAATTCATCTTTTTCTGAGATTTTCTGTCCCTACTCTTGAAAGCTGTAGTCATAGTTGAAAATTATGTAAGCTTTATTTCCCACTATGCCAAACTTGAAGAATGTCCAAGTTTAATACCAGTCTCAAAAAATATCTGCAGACAAGTAAACTAATATCAAGAAATATTCTTAATTCCTACAGAAGTCAAAGAACAATGGTTCTCTGGCATTTTCAGGTACTCAAAACTGTCAGAAGAAAAGAAAATGAAAATTATCAAAAGTTTTTTCTATATGGAATAAATGACATTCAGCAGAAGAGACTGTCAGCACCTCCTCAACAATATGTGTGAGACAACAGTGTTGTGTTTTAGTAAAGCACACTGTGTTTTATTCAGTGAAGTGACGAATAGAGATCCAAATTTCTGAGGCCCACTCGAAAACATATGGACAGTATTTTCTTAACTCAGACACCCCCAGTTTATGTTACAGTCTAGAAGTCCTCTTAACTACAAGTGTTCAATCTATTTCAGGATCTGGCACAGAGCTTGTACCACGTGCATTTGAGCATCCTCTGGCAATTTTATGTAACCATTTTTCCTAACAGAGAGAACTGCTTTTAAAAAATGTTTTGAATTGAACCAACATCTTTAATATTCTATCTGAAATTCTTTCCAAATGAAAGTCTTAAATGACTTTCCAAAAAGACATGTTATGGTCATTTGTGTCACTTTATTTAACTGGCTTCCTTATGGTAGTATTGCATTTACAGTTTGTTATCACAGTCCTAGCTTTTCTGTAACAATCATTGAAATAAGTCAGGCATTCAATCCTGGCAAGCCACAGACTATTCGGCACTTTGAAATTCATAGATTTAACAGCATAGTGTCAGATCATTTTTCATAACCCTTTTTTCCTTGTCAGCATGTCATAGCCAGTAAAGAGCTGCTAGATTAGTACAAATATATAAATCTTTTCTCAGCTTCACCTCACTGCTGTTTAATACTACTTTACTACACCACTGTGCTTACTAGTTTAAAATACCTTCTGTTTGGAGAAACGCATATTTATTATTATTATTAGGCAGTTTTTGTGCAATTTCCCTGAGCACAGGCTGACAGCTGCATAGCACTTTGTCATTTATCATTGTACACAAGATCTGTCAACTTGGGAAACAATTTCAATAAAAAAAAATCTGCATGAAATTACTTTGTGAGAGGAAAAAAAAAGCCCCAGTTCTGTCTATTGTATGTGCAATGCTGTGGCTTTGTTTGTTTATTTATTTTTGCCTACTTTTTCTCTTCTTCTTCTTTTTTTTTTTTTTAAATTTTTTTTAATTTTGGCTGTGAAAGGTACTTAATGTACCAAAAACAATTTGTAAAAGCATTATTTCACCAATTGGAAGTGTGTACGCCTTGCTGAGGTCTCCCTTATCTAACTGTTGCTAATACATTTTCATGCTGTGCTCTTATGGCTTCATTTTACAGTTGACGAGATCACCCACTCCATGCTGTGTTGGAAATGGGACCCTCGTCACTCTCGTCCACAGAGTGCACTTAACATGTGAACAACAAACAACAAAAAGTTACTGCTTTAAAACATCTTCTTCATCCCTTTATCCCTTTGTTGGAAACTTAGCCTTGCTTTTATGGCTTGTTTTAATAAACTAAAGCAAAACAACCATGTAAATCAGAAATCCCATACCTATCAAAATGGGAAGATTTACTAACCTATAGATTCTGTTGAGTTAACCTCAGAAAAGGTCAATAACACTCTGCAGATTCTTCTGACACATATAGCAGTCATCCTCTGCTGACCTCATCCTCCTCAAATTTTACAACAGGAGAAAAATTTTTTTTCATGACACAGCATTTTTCTTCACTTTTGTTTAATTTCTTATACATCTTGCCCTGTAACTAGATCAACATCTACAGCCTGCAGTTAATAAAACCAACTGGGGCAATAATTGCTGTGAAATTATGTTCTGGACAGCTGAAAAGGAGGGATCAGTATTAGAGTCTCTTTTTTTTCCACCCTGTCAGTTTTTTCTCCAGCTATGGATTTGTTGTCATCAGCGCCTGATGATTCTGCTGGCACCCCTGTCAGAAATGAATTTTTCACTCCCCACTTGATTGACTCCATTCATAGCATATAACTCTGTCAAAAAGTGCCACTCTCAAGTTCACTCACTCATGTGTTTGCGTTTTCAACACCAATGCTGAGTGGACAGAGAGACACACAAAACCATGAAATATTCAGAAGGTATGTTTCACCCTTAATTTATAGTTCTTTATTATCCTTGTGAAATGTTATGTGTTCTTCTTTGAGTTTGCTTTAAATCACTTGATTTCAAAAATATTTCTTTTGGAAGAAGGAGTTTTGCAGATTCTGTACTTGAATTAAAGCACAGATGTTAAGTTCTGCCAGGTTTCTTGACAAAACTAGTATTGGAATATATGTTGTTAATGCCACTCAGTTTCATATATTACTATTGATAGAAACATATCTTTCATAGAAGACTAGTTTGGGTTATGACCGATGGGTAATGACAACCTGTCATTATAAAATGACAGATGTCTTCCAAACTTAGTCCATAGAAATGACTCAGTAATAGTGTAAAAAGTAATAATTGGAGGATCTTCTAGAGGCTGAATTATTCAGACTAAATGATTGCAGGAAGAATTCTTATTTGTGAGGAACCAATCAGCCTTTAGTGGCCAGCACTGGACACTGCATTAAAATGCATGAAACTGCCTACAGGCAACCTGCTTCCAAGATGCAAAAATCACAAATCTTTTTAAGTGTGAGCAGAAAGTGCTTGCATACCACAGTGAATGGCATCACAAGAGGTCAACTCCATAGCAGGCCCAACTGTTTGAGAAATCAATTCATTATACAAGGAGTAGACTAGAGTAACTGCTAGAGTACAGCAAGTTTGATAAAAACATACACAAAATCATTTGTGGCACCAAAAGGACTGGAAATATATTGTTATTAAAATGCTGATAAAAAATTAAGAGCTACTGGAAGAAAAACAATATCAACAAAATGAAGAGAAAAACTGCCAGTAACATTTGTTTGACACTGGAACAGTGTTCTCAGAATCTGTTCTTATCTGCACTTACACTGGCATCAATAAGGCATGGCTCAGTTGAAGTTATACAGGTGCTAAGAGCTATTATACAAAAAGCTATCACGTTGATAAAAACTGCCCAGTCTATCCCAGCCTCAGTCAACAAGGCTTTGTATCTGACACCAATGAAGGCAAATTTTACAACTGATATATTTCTTACTAAATGATGCTATCACCAGTTGTAAGCAGGCTAGTAACCAAATACAAAACCAGCAGATGCTGTCCTCAGAAAGCTGTTGGACTTTTTCAGGTGATTGATGTTTTCCACAGTATTTTCATTTTAAAAGTGCAGGAAAAGTTGAGAGAAGGCAGAGGACAGCAGTACAAATCCCCCACAATTTAGAATTACTTTAGATTTAGCAGCAATAGCAAAGGGTTTTCAAATGCATTCTTGTCATTCATTTTGATATAATTATCCTGACATGGATGTAGCTTTTCAGTACATGGTCATTTATTGGAACAACATCTTTAAAAGAAGTTATGGTCATTTTGGTTTCAGAATAATTATTTCAAAGAATCTGTCAACTTATTTTTTAATAGTAAAGTCTTGTATCTTGAAGAAAATAGCATGGTTAGTGTCTTTCTTTTTGCTTTAATCTCTGGGATTTGGTTCCAGCAGGCAAATTTTTTCCTCCAAGACAATTATAATTCTAAAAACGAATGAAATGTAATTACCTTTTTATTGACACATTAAGAGGAAATAAATGGTATAATTAGTAGTTGTATGCTTTCCTCAAAGGTGTTACTTTCATAAGCATTATGATTAGCTAACCAAATTCTGAGAAGTGGGAGAAAGTGGCAGGAAGAGGGCTGTCATAAAAGAGTATGGAGTCAGTGATTTAATGCAAAAAATGAGTATTTCTAACACACTCTGTCAGAGGAACATCTGATTGAATTGAAAGATGTAGGGCATAAAATTATCAATTTTTATATATCATTATATTTCACCTTAATGTACAATATTTCATAGCTTTACAATTGTGTTCCTCAAGGGCTTCATACTTGTACTGTTTGGGAGCAAAAAATTCTGAAGACTTAAATAAACAGTCTCTACAAATGATACCATGGACCTAGAGTTTTAATGAAATATCTCTACAGAAGATACTTGCAGTGTCCAGGTAAAGAAGGTCATCACAACCGAGTGATCAATTTTCTGTGATAGACACTGAAAATTATCAGACTTTTAAGAAATGATCTGTGAGAAGTAGTCAGTTGCTGATCTTGAAGAGCTTTGATACATAGTACACTTATGTTTTTTTTAACCAACCTTCTGGACAGTAATCTCCAGTTTGAATGACAACATTTTTTGCACTTTGACAGGTAGGCTTAAGTCCACAAAGATGCTTTTTTGATGGAAATAAAGAAAGAGAAGGTCTCATAATCCTTAAATTGCATCAACCTATTGCTAAAAGGAAAAAAAATAATCCCCCTTCTAAATAACTAGAAAGAAATTATCACAGGGCAGTAAAAAATTAACAAATGAGGGACTGAAACCTTTATTCAATCAGTGAAACAAATAAAGTTTAAAGGGAGAGAAAAATCACAGAGAAATTAAAATAATTACCAGTTGTTTTAGGAAATAAATATTCAGTCATGTCTGCTGAGGATTTGACTGAAGTCGTGCCAGTTTTTCACAACATTTTGGATGAAGTTACAAACACATAGAGGAGCAGTTCGAACATTTGATCCAAAAAATTACAGATCAAGGATCTGATAAACACAGGGGTTATTTGAAAAATGGCTGTCTAGAGCCAGAGCTGAGCATCTCTCACATATTGTTGCTATAAAAAGAAGGAATAAGGAGAAGGAAGGACAAAAGAATGAAGAAGGGACCTAAATGGCAATGGCAGGAACTTCTATGACCTTTTTTTTCTACTTTGAAGTAAAATGCAGAAATGAAGTCATGATTAAACACAAGAGTGAAAAAGGCAGAAAAGTTCTGTTTAGCAAGTCTACTTAAACTAATCGTTTACCCTTGCTTGTTATTTATTACAACCCAAGCGTACAACCTAGTGTCACCCCATTCAGGTGGAAATGTGAGCATGTGGGCTATTTAATATAGTAATTTGCCTAATGTAGCACAATTACAGAAATGCGCTGAGTAACTTTGGGCTGATTCCCCAGGAAAGAATTCTTTATGGAGTGCCTACAAGGTACACCTGTGCCTCATTACCTGAATCGATATTTTTGCCATGTTGATTTGAAGGACAAAATAGACTTAGGAGATTCTACTTCCATAATTACAAAGAACATAAAGAAGAGACATTAAAACTGGAAGAAAAACTTAAAAACCTGCCACACAGTACAACAGGACAGCAAAAATACAAGGCTAGCTCTAACTTTGCACCTAGGAGCCTCTGTATAGCAAACAATTCCATTTTGTTAACAAGCCACAAGCGTACACTTAAGAAGCAGGTGAACAAATGTAATTGTGAGAAGTACAATGATGCTTCTAAGTTTAAATTGTGTTCCTCTCAAGGCACATGTGTTCATCTATTGCATAGTATTTTTTGTGTGGTTTTATCTTTCTCCTCTATTTTAAAACAAATTAATGGCTTTCCCTTAATGACCTAAAAGAGGTTAAGGTGTAAACCTTAAAGGATTTATTTTCAAATATGTCACATCTTTCTGTATTATTAAAATAAAGCAATCATCATCCTTTTCTCTCTCTCCCTCTCTATTCCTGGCTTTGGTCTGGCCTGTGAGGTCAATACAGACTAAAGGCCATTAATATCTGATAACTGCAAAGGACTCGTACTAAACACTGATACTCCCATTATGATCTCTGGCGAATAGGTTTCCATATCAGAAAAACACCATTAGAGTTATCAGCAGCTGGCACAGTTTTAACCTCAGCAGAGGCCAAGGAACAAACAAACAGAGACTGAAATACCCCATTATCTCTAGAGGCACTTACTACTACACTGAGCGCAGGTAGATTGGTGAGGTACCAGGGGGTAAATTTGCCCTCTGTCTGCTCCTGCCATACCCATTCCTTGCACAGATGTAACCTCCATGACTGACAATCTGACCACTGTGACTAGCTTTTCATTCAGTTTATTTGCTCTTAAGCCTTCTTTGCAGACCCCCTTTATTCTAGAGAATCAAATACACTGGAAAATAATCCAGATGTTCAAACAGCTTCAAAGGTAAGGCTATGCAGAAATTGGTACTGAAAGCAGGACATTTAACCTTTCACACTTTAATGACTGAAATTAGAGTCCACATTTAAAACTCTTATTTTTCATAGGTCAATTTCATTCTCAGTAATTTATGTGTGTCTTGTATGGGAGAAGATCCACTGTATGGCAGTACAAACACTTTAAATGAGTACTTCATAAAGCCCCCAAGATTATACCACTTCAGTCTCCAACAGTTGACCCATATTTAACACAATTATCATGTACACTTCTGCACGAGCCACCTCAGATGCAAATGGCCTTTGTGATTTGAGCCTTACAGTCAGAAAACATTTCAGAATGATACAGAAATTCCAGTGGACTGCTGAGGACTTCTAGCCACTTCCTTTCCCAAATACTGCCGGCTGCATTAAGGCAATGTGTCTCTGGCTAGCAGGTACTGAAACTGGCAGTCTGGTATGGAATATACTTGTCTGTGGGTGTTAGGACTGGGATGTGGGAGGGTGCATAAGGAGAGTTTTGTCTGGAGGTGAATCTGGATTTAATCAATCAGTTCTGGATTTTTAGCAGTGGCATTCACAGTAAACACTCAAAGGAGCATAAACATTAAAGAAAAGGATGTGGCATCCATTCTAGAGGGAGTCTGAAGACCGGGAGAGCTAGGGTTGTTCAGTCTGGAGAAGAGAAGGCTCTGGGAAGACCTTAGAGCAGACTTCTTGTGCCTGAAGAGGGCTTACAAAAAGGCTGGAGAGTGACTTTTTACAAGTAGTGGTAGGACAAGGGAAATTTGCTTTAAGCTAAAGGAAGATCAATTTTGATTAGACATGAGGAAGAGATTCTTAACTGTAAGGGAGGTGAGGCACTGGCAGAGGTTGCCCAGAGGTGCTGTGGATGGCCCATCCCTGGAAGTGTCCAAGGCCATGTTGGAGGGGGCCCTGAACAGCCTGGTCTAGTGGGAAGTGTTGCTGCCCAAGCCAGCGGTTTTGGAAGGAGGTGATGTTTAAGGTCCCTTTCAACAAAACCATTCTGTCATTCCATGATTCTGTGACATTGCAGTCATCATCACCTTAAACAGCGCTGAGAGTTTAATGAGAAAGTCTCACCACTAATCACATGCAGAGTCAATGCCACTGTACTTGCTGCTGCTTGCCTGGAAAAGAGCATATGTCCTTATATGCAAGGTGGAAAAGCAAAAGATCTGAAGGTTTAAACTAAACAAGCTTCTACTTACACATCTTCCATTTTCACTCCATCCCCATCAGAAGGTAAAAATAAATTGCTGGAGTGTTTTCAGACCATGAGCACTTGCTGATGGCATGGCACCTGGAATCAGAAAAAAAAAATCTGTTTTATGTCTCTGTTGACTGGAAATTCATTTGTATATATATACTACAAATCACTATCTCCACCAACTGCTTGATATGGAAAGAAGAAAATGATGCTAGTAATGTATGACCCTGAGAGTAGAGGAATTGTAGCTATTTACATCAGTTGTCAGCAACCTGCTGCTTGTTTGCGGTGTTGCTGCATGGATATAGATAACCTCTCTGAAACATTAGCTGAGACAAAGCAAGTAATTCTTTGTTGACACATTGTCAGTTTCTAATTTGTTCTCAAACTGTGAGGTAAATCCTCCATCTCCACTGGAAAAAGGACTGCTCTATCTCACATCAGTCTTTCTGCCCTTTTCACTTTCTATTCTCAGCTGGAAATGCAGTCGAAACGGAGTTTCCTGCCCGGAAACTGATAAAACACACCAAAAAAATTATCTGGAGAGTTTAACCTTAGCTGCAGTCCCTTTACATCACCCTGAATAAAAACACGGAGCAACGCAGAAGGAAAACTGTGATCCTTATTACAGCAACATCAGAAATCAGGAGGGCTGCAGTTGCAAGGGACAGAGGTTACCCCTTGAACTTGAAAAATGTGGCTTTAGCTACTGAAATAAATACTTCAGAGCTAGGTTTTGGTGAGGGAAAATGAAAAGCTGAGAAACAAAGCCAGAGTGATGGCTCTTCGTGAAACATCGTTATGTCATGAAGAAACTACAAATACTGTGGCAAGGACTTCATCCTCTTTCTACTCCTACTTCTTGACCACTTTGAGGAGTCTGCACTAGGAATACAGTAAAATGTGATGTGCTAGGAATTTCCTTGTAGAGAGATTGACCTGATTACATTTCACTGGGCATAGGAGCTCATTTTTCTTTCTGACTACTGCTCAGATAGAAGACTGACAGCTGGACTCCATCACTTGGATTAATGGGTTAAAAGCTGACATCTTTTTAGTATTTTGGACTTTATTTTCTTTATCAGCTTGACTTTCATGCTCAGAGTGCTCTTGCCACAATATTCTTTTAAAAGTACACTTGTCAGGGTCCATTTGCTACTAGCTACCTTGATGGTGACATCAGCGATGGCTGCGGTTTACCTTTTGACCTTAGAGAGGCAGCAGATGGGCCCAGTAATAAATCCCGATTATTAGTGAAGGAGCCAATAGCTTGGAAAGGCAGAAATAAAAGTCAGGCAGTTTTACACCACAGTTCTTGTTATTTGCTTTGATATGGAGTTGTGGGCCATGTCAGGGGCGATGCCGAGCAGCCTGGGCTGCCTGCAGCCCTCTGCTCCTGGGCAGGCAGTGTGTGCCGTGCCTCCAGCCCTCCATGCCTTTCCTGCTCTCCCCCAGCAGCCCAAACTGCCTCCACACGTGAGTCCACTTCAGCTTTCGACTCCATAACCTAAAAGCAGCAGGTGGAAGAATGTGAGCTCTCAGCGTAGCCAAGGGTTATCCCGGGCTGGGTGCTTCTCCACAGACTGATGTGGTAATGGCTGATCCGTGCCATGCAAGCCTTTGAGGAGGGTGCGCAGGGATCGAGCGCTGTCAGGAAGAGTCCTCAGCACAGCCTGGGTCTGGCAAAGGACAAAGGATTTTCATCATGGTGTTTTTACAGTGTTTTAAAAAGAAACCACAACCCCCCCCAAACAATGCCAGTCCCCTATAGCATCAGATTTGTGCTCCCTATGCTGGGGTTTGCCGGCAGTGTGGCTGAGTGCTGGCTGGGGGTATCTACAGTGCCTTGGTCTGGCCTTGCGTGAGGAGAATGCTACAGTTGCTCCAGTCAGACAAATATTTTCCATTTTTGGAATAAAAATGTTTTTGTTTTAGTCTTGACTGTTAGGAGTTTTTTTCCCAATGTGTATAGTTTGATGCAAGAATTTTCTTAATTGTTTCTAGTAGTCTATGTACTCAAATCCTGGAGAAAAATTGTGGTTTTGCATAAGTAAAGACAGTAAGACTTTTTTTCTCTTTTTATAAACACAAAACAGCTCAGCTGCAAAACCCAAGCTTCCAAAACCTCTTTGTACCTGCATGTAGTCACAACATGTATATTCACAAGTCTTTTTATATGTCATCATGATCCAGTACAAGAGAAGGAGGAAGAAATTGTGGCTTAATTATTAAGTATAAATCACCCAGAAACAATATATACTAAGATTTTTTTCCCTGAAATTTTTATGTATGGTTTTTGTAATTTTAATACTTTTTCTAGGAAATGTGATGAAACAAAACACCTTTAGCATCCCTGTCATAAGTCTATTATAAAAGAAAGAGTAAGATGAATAATTTTGTCTTCTTCTCACCCTGAGTTTTTGTTGATGTTTTGGAACATTTGGAGTCTTCCAGGAGGTACTTTTTTTTCTCAATGGTTATCGAAGCTATCTTAAAAAAACAAAAAAACTCGAAACAAACAACCCCCGCCCCCCAAAAAAAAAAAAAAAAAAAGAGCGGGAAAAAAGGTTAATTTGTAATGGAGACCCACTCCTTCTTTTACCTCTGTGAACATTGTGTGCATTGTGAACAGACCACAACTTTTAAAACTAATCAAAGAAAATGTCACACTTTTCTTGTCTTAAAAATTTTCTCATTCGTTTACTTGTAGTAATAACTTTACTTTGCCTTGTCTTAATTCGCAAACTAATGAACTATTGGTTTTGTAGAAAGTGATTTCCAAATGAACAGCAGTTTTTTGGTTTCCCACAAACCAGTCATTTAAAATTACAGTTAGTTATTAAGCAATTCTTTCCCCACAAAGGTATGCACAATGGTTAGGATATTTTTGATTGCTGGCTAAATTTTCTTCAGGAACATGATGGAAAAAAAGGTCTTTTCACATCAGGAGGTTCTATAATTATTTTTCAAAAATGGAAATCCTTTCTAGGTGGAAAAAAAGATTTTTGCTTTTTTAAATGTAATTTTCATAAATGTTATTAATTTATCTGAGTAGAATTTTTCTATGAAAATATTTGATAGCAGTTTTAGATCTTTTTTAACAGAAGTAATAAAAAAGTCAATTTTAGATGCCATTTTCTATCTCTGTAATGTCAATGAAGAATACACATAGGAATCGGGCCCTTATTTTGTATAACAATAGACACAAACTTACTGTGAAATTATTAACAACTAGTGGTTTTACTTCATCAGTCGTTAGTTATATCAATCATTTCTGTGCCAGCATGGAAACAGAAGCTCTACTGTTTTGGAGAAGAAAGCGTATGTGTATGTTGTGTGTGTTCCATATAAATTACCCAGGTGTTTTAACACATCCAGGTGGTTTTTTATTCCTTTTGGAAAAACAGAAAGGAAACAACCCAAGGGCTAATGTTCTAATTATCAGTGGTTGTGCAAGCCTCCAAAAAGCATGTATTCTATAACCCCTGGAAAAATTCTGACATGTTATAAACTGGCTAAATTAGCTTCAATCAGTAAACAAACAAATTGGTGTCAGCACAATAGTACAATAATGCAGTGCATACTAAGTGACTTATTTTCCTAATGCCAAAAATAGCTACATAAGCCAATGCTAAATAGGTTTGATTTTTCTTTATGTAATTTGAGTTAGAAGTTGTAAAAAGTCATAATTCCTGACCTTTAAATAAGAGCAGTAGGACTAGAACATCTATTTTCTCAGAGATTTCTGGAAAATTCTTTCTTGGCTTTGACTTGCAACCCAAATCACATATGATTCAAAATGTTAAAAATGAAATATATTTAATTCAACTGCTATGGTAACTCTGGAAGCTCAGGTGCATGATGTTTTCTTCTTTAGCATTGAAAGAGGAAGCCAAATTCTTCTTCAGAGCTGATCATATTGGGCTAAACTAAGTAATATTGAAATAAGATTGTTTATGCAGGAGAAAAACATAAAAACCTGTAAGGAAAAGTTAAGATACTCCACAGTGGGCTTTGGAATGAATGTTAGAGCATGAAAATGTAATGAAAAAGCATAATTTTTAGTTTTTTAATTCCTGATGGCTTTTTATTTATGTTTCGGTTCCATACTGGAAGATACTGTGAATATGTGAATTTTCTCTATGCAGAGAATTCTACCTGATTGCAGAAGTGTGGAGAAAATATTGCAGGAATCATTTCTTTCATTGTTGTGCATATGATTTCTTTTGCCACCATTTTTTGGCTGAAATGTTAATGTATTGACTCCCCTGTGTAGGTAAAGTCTTCTCAACTTCGTTTTTCTTGTATGACAACAAAATGTCATAGAAGTCATCAAAATGTTTTATGCATATTTTTACCTTCTTTTGACTACTCAACACATTGATGTTAATATCTATGCTCGAATACAGATCATTACATTTATGAATTCATGTGAAATCAAAACAGCATGTCTCAAGTATTTCCCTCTTTCTAAATCCAAAATGCCTTTTCATAAGTGATATAGAAGATTTATGTCTTTGAAAATTACACAGACACACAGACAGACACAGAGCTGTAGAAGAAAAGGTATGTCTGTTACTGCATACCTTATTTTCTGCCTCTGTCAATAACATACCTGTTTTGACCAGTCAGTGGGACTGGAAGCTGCATATTTGCTGACAAAAGTGAACTACACCTATGCACATTAATTTGTGCTTTAAATGAGAAACACTTTAAGTGTTGTGTTCTCTCCTGTCTTCATTTAGCTACACTAACATATTTCTCCATGTGAAACTGAATAATTAATTGTCCCAATGGTGCCATCAGGAAAGTGTTTTCAATTGCTGTTTCTGGAGACTCCATTGCTACTCAGCTCCCATGAATATGTCGATAAACATACATGGTTGACTAAAACAGAATATATTTCTTTTACACACTTTACAGTCTTTTTCAGACAATGTAAGAGACCTACATATTTAAACTACTGGTGTTCTTTGTGCAGGAGCAGAGTCCTTAAGTCTGAACTGTTGCTTCTCTGGACTGTGATCAATACATCGAAAAAGGGGAAAAAACCTACTGGTCAGCTTATTAAAACCCATTTGTACCTAAAAAGAACTCTAATAGTGTGAAAAACCATTTGTTGATCTTGGTAAAAAGCATACATACAGCTGTTGTTTGTTTGTTTGTTTTAAGCAGGAATTTCTATAGTGTTTCCTTAGTTGTTTTTTTTTGCTGCTTTTGCAGAATCATGCTTGATAACATTTTCTGAGAAAACATCTCACATATTTATTGCAATTGACCTCCTTGTGTATATACTCCTGTATATCAGGAGTATATACAGACATTTATTCCTAATAATTATTCAACATTCAGTTTTGTAACTTTTTCACAGTAGCTTCACACATTATACGGTATGCATCACAGCTAAGACTATGAGCAGTTTGTCCTGGGTTTCCCTTGTCTTCTGAGAGCTATAATGAATGCTAAAAAATATAGGAGTGAATCTATCCATCTCTCAAAAAGTATTAAGCTCCATTAGGAATTACCGTCTATATTCAGTCTGCTTCCTGGTACCCAAATTAAGAATCCAGAGAAATTACTCCACACTAAATAACAAGGCAATACTCTTGCTATGGAATCCCACTGGTCTGCACAGCAATGATATCTCCTGTGGGATCTGTCCATTACTATATATCTGACCCTAATTTCATAGCATAGTATTTTGCAGCTCAAAATTCTCTGGTCTTGGTTGTGCCACTGAGATGGGGCATTCCATGCTGCTGGTTCAGTAACAATGCTCCATTAGGATAATCACATCTTTTGATTTCCCTGTATTGCCTCCTACATGCTCTCAGCGCTCAAGGCCATTGACTATGACAGTTCTTTGTTGTGTGGAAACAAAGCTGCTTCTCAGTGACGTTATTATTTTGATCCATTCACACTTGGGGGACCAAGCAGAAAGTGATTTTTATTTCTGTGTCCATTTTTGTATTAATCATCTAACAGCTTTTCTGCTCTTCCAGGATATATATCTACTGACCTTCTTCCATGAACAGTTTTTGATGGTGAGTTTTGAGAGACACAGAGAGACACAGACATTTCTATTTATATGTTGCATCTATTGTCTTCTGTTTAAGTATAAACTGACAAAGATTTTCTGGTGAGTTAACAGTTGACTTTTGCAGGAAAAGCTGGGAAGGATTCCCCATCCCACAACCCTTCTGAGAAATTTAGTAGTTGGGAACCAGAACCAGATGAGTTCAGACTAAAGCTGGGCAATTATTTTTAACAGGGAGGACAGGTGTTTTATTAGTATAACTGACACAGCAATTGTAGATTCTCTCTTAATGCACAGTAGCTACAAATATTTAGTTATGAAGAATTTTGCATCATTTAATACATAAAATGGATGACATGCATTCAATAACCTGATATTTATATTACTTATGCCTTTGCTGTGTGTGATTGTCCCTCTCTGTTTATGATTATAATCCATCTGCTTAAAGGCATCAGGTAATTTTTTTGTAAATGTGTTTTGCTACTCTGTGGATCATTTCTTCTCAGAGATGTAATTTAGCCATTGTATGTGTTCTGCTGTACCCGTCATTTTAGAAAAATCACTTATTTTTATCACACTGCAAGAGTCTTTTGTTAAATCAACACAAAATTTTACCCTTTTCTTCACAATTACACCTCTAAATTCAGAATTATTAATTCACACCATTAGATCACAATCTGCCACAGACTTGCAACTCTTTCCCACTCCACAGAGAGTATGATATAAACCACAATCTTCTGATCACTTCCATTTTATGATGGGAATTAAATTTTCCAACATTTGATCCTTGCATGGTCAAGGCAGAACTTCTTTATATAGAAAATGACTCAGTATCCTACTTGCCTAACCTAGGTCTCCTGCAGTGTGGTATGGAAAGTTCATTCTGAATCCAACAAAAATTAATAATTTCCATAAAGAAAATTATGATTTTATAAAACATCACTGTTGAGTTCAAAAGAGATAAATAAGTCAGAATGGAAGTGTAAAGTAGTATGTAATGATGCAAGTTTTAAGGCTCAAAATACCACTACTAATTCAATATCAAGGTTTAGAGGATGACTTAAAAAGCAAATTCTTAGGTGATGAAATTCAATTGATACTATTTTTCATAAATCACATTCTATGTGACTTGAAAATAAACTCTGCCTAGTGTTTGTATCAACTCCATTGTATTAGAAGCATCAGGCTCACCTGTTTCATTTTAGCTATATTCCACTTGAGTTAAAGAGTAGGGCCTGAATTAGTCTGTTTCGTGGGGGACTGGATGAATGGGTTGGTTGTTTTTTTTGATTGCAACCTTTAGTTTTCCAAAATCATTCCACATTATTTATGTTTCAGAGATGCCTGCTTTCTACTCTTTGAAGATTAGCTGTCCTTTATATGTCCTTGTGTTGCAGAGAGCCTGCAACAGTAGCAATGACAGACACAATTTCTATTCCTATTCCCCCAAATCTAAGGCAACCCAATAAATGAAAATATTAGAAAGGTAAAACAGTGTTCAGGGCAAAGTACATCTCCAAATAACTTTTAATTTCTTGTTGATTAAACTAGCCACTGAAGCGGAATAACAATGTGGAAAATATGAAAATAATAATTTTATTTTGTTCTACCCTTATTTTGAGTCAGAGTTTCTACACATGAAGGTGAGATGGTCTTTAAGATGTTTAGGTACTCTCAACTACATTTGCACCTAAAGTGCAAGTGCAAGTTTGCACATTTGCACTTGAACATTTTCTAGTAACTATGAATAGGCCAGTATGGTTCTCATGCTATTAAAAATGAAACCCAATAAATATTATCTAACAGAAGGAGGGTGAAATTTCCCCAGAATAGAAGGCAACAAATTGTCAGCTCTATTTGGACAAGAACTTTAATTTTCAACTAAGCAATTCCATGTACTAGGAAAAGAAAATCTTTTCAATTTGGAGGACTTTGACAAATATTAATATATCACAGTTGCAATGGGATTCATTTGTGCTGTGGAATCTAAGAGGTCAGTACATCTGTAAAGACTTATAGTACTTAAGAGATGATCGTACAAGACATATGGTTTAATCATGATGTATTTAAGCCTTTTTTATCTGCTTAAGAATTCAATGTTTTTCTTTCTCTAATTTAAGAAACCATTTGTGATTCCTCTCAACAACCAAAAAAGTATTAATACAGCAGCCAGAGTGTATTAAAAATGGACTGAGAAAAGTCAAAATTATGTAACTATAACTGATTACAACTATTATTAAAATATAGATATAATGATTTTAGTGTTAATCCTTATAGGCTTGACATCACACTATAAATTGTTATATATGGGTGAATTTCCTATAGAATCTCATTTATAGCACAGTAAATCCTCAGAAGAAGATAATGAAAATGCAGAAGGACCCTGTGATTTATATCTCAGCATTAATATGTTTATGTCACTAAAGCTATCTTCTAAGAGCAGTTTACTTTTCTAAAACCATGTCCTCCCAATAACGATCATAACCATTGTTTTATTTTTAGAATGCTAACACACGCACATCCAGTGTTGCATGAGCCATGGTGGAAAAAGCCTGCCAGGGTTTTAGGTGTCTGCTTGTCATGATTACCCAACATTGCTGTTTGAATGCATTTACTCCCCCCATTTTCACTGGTGGCCAGACTTTGGTAAAAGAATGTAGTAATCACAAGCTGTAAAATTATTTCCTGTGCCAAAATTATGGGAAGCTTTCCCCGCAGAAGTACCTAATCCAAAGAGATCGTAGCCTTTTCAGGTTGCACGTATTGAGGGTGGCCTGCTTGGGGTGCGACGTGGAATTGAACTCTCAAATCTGTAAGTGTAGATCATCTGCGCAGGCAGCCACATGAAACAGGCTACTGAAAGGGTGCATGGCTGCAGCAGCACCACATGGAAATATGACTCTCTCCTGCAAACTCAGCCACCAAGTCTCACCTTTCAGGAATGTTTTTCTATTTTGTATTCACCTCGGTTTTATTATTTAACAAAACCGCAGTATCCAAATATTTGCGTGTCATCTATCTGACAGTAGAACAGACTATACAGAGCACACACAGGACATGAAACATATTCCTTTTATCATCCAAACAAGGGTTAATATTAAAGGTCATTAGAAAAAAAAATCCTAAAATTAAAAGTTATTAAACCGTCTTGCTCATAGATTATCTGCTTATGGACTAGGAAAAAATACAAGTTAAAAGTTAATTCAAGAGTATTAACTTGCACAGTCTTAAACATAGGGTTTAGTCTTTAATAATAATCAAGCCTACAAAGAAAACCAAGGGAAAAAGATATAATCTTGGTGCAGAACACCCATATGTTAATTCATAGCGTAGACAGGAAGCCGCAGTTTAATTTTACCTTGTTCAGGCAGCTCCTATCAAGTACACCAGGATTTACTTTTATCTGTTAAGAGAATGATCTTTCATACTGTTCATTGACATATGTTGAAAACATGTCATTTTCTAAAGGAAGAGAAGATTAGCTGTAATACATATAGAAGTTTTAAATCTGTGATTTAAAATAGGACTAGGCTTCTGAAATCTGTAGTTTAAGATCTGAGCATCACCATGCCCAGTAACATATTTCTAGCACTATGGCATCTCAAAAAAGATTAAACACAGGAAGATGGGAAGCATTATATAGCAGGAATCCAGTGGCAGCAAAGTGTACAAAAGAGAATTTGATAATTTCTTAATCAGAAATTTTAGAGCACAATATAAACCTCAGCTGGGTTCCTAATCAAAGATGAACTCTGCCAGTGCTTGAACTTTGGGATTTTGGCTTGATCTGGAATACATAAGAATTTCATTTGGCAAAGATTTGGTTGCAGAAGGAGGCTGCTCTGGGTAGCACTCTATTGGTTGTCCTTGAAGAAGTACAGTGAGCTTGTAAGATAAGATGCAAGTTTTTAACCATCGGTATCCCACACAGCATTAAAAGGACTTAAGGACAGCAGTAACCTTATTTGTTTCCTAAAATACCTGTTGTATTCAGTGAGGGCACCACCCTAGCTTCCTTTCACAAATGAGCAAATATTTATTCTAGGTGAAAGGTACACTTACCCTGTGGGGTAAAATTTGCCCTAGTGATAATATGAAATACCTTAGAATTTATGCTCCGAATGAATGCCAAATCTCAAAAAGATTCTGCAGCATTTTCTTAGCAGATATCTTCCACATGTGGCTATGGTAGAACCTTGTGATACTGCCAGTGCTCTGAGTCTGCTATAGATGGATTTGTATAGGCAAGGTATTTGGATCTAATATTTAGGATCTATTAACAGCATCGCAGAAATGGACTCAGGAGCAAAAAAGAAAGGAAATTTTACTCTCGTTTGTGCAAAACCTGAAATGGTGCACCAATCTTTTCTTTAGAAAAATCATGTTTAGTCATGCTTAAGTTGTCCTTCATGGGTTTTATATTGACAAGTTGCTTTGAAACAGGTTTTAGTGGAATCTTGCTTTTTAATTACATTGCATGTTGGTACTAAGCAGTCATTGTTTTCATTAATAACAAATGCTGTCATGGCCATATAAGAGATTTTTTTTCAATCTAAAAAGCCCTGGTCATTTTATGTTCAGGCTATCAGCAGCCAGACACTGTTTACTTTTAGTGACTGCAGTATGTTTATGTGTGTCTACTTCAACAATTAAAAACAAATAGCCCAGAAAGGATGTACTCTTAGCATCTAAGTAAATAATGGAGATGTATAAATGAAAGTTACTAAATCAAGATGAAATACATTTCTAAAGCTGTGTCAGCTGTGTTTTCAGGCCCAAGGAAAACAAAATTGATCACCTGGTCACAGTCCAAGGTCAAAGGTCTGAAACAGAGACTGCTGACACTTAGGTAAATGGCATGTTTAAAATAGTAGAAGTTTTCATCTAAAAGGGAAAAGAAGCAAGGAATATATGTGTATAGAGCAGTGTGGCATTCAGAGATACGTAAAGACTTTTATCTTTTATTTTCTTCTTCTGAAATGATTAGGAATGAAAATCCATCTGAAATCAACAAAATCCTTTCACTGATTCATGAAGTTCCAGGTTTCGTAACAGATGTCCAATTATGTTCTGTACTGCAGTACTGAAGGGAAAAATCAACTTTGAAATGGTTTCTTTTTTCCCTCTGCTTATGTTTTTTTCTTAAATTGTTAGAAGCAGCATGCTCTCAAGACTGTTTATCAATAATAATTCTAAAATATTTGTAAAATATTAAGAATAATGTAATCTATACAATCATGTTTCATCCCATGAAATGAAAAAAAAAAGGGAAATCAGTATTGCAGAAAACTACTGCATGGATTTTGGAGGTTTTGGTACTTCATAAATGCATAAGACCCAACTCTGCTTGAGGGAGTGTTAGAGACATCACAGGAAGTTTTACAGGGGGATGACTTGTAAATCAAAGCTGCAGAGATAGTGTTTTCCAAGGACTATTGCACTATTTCCAAGGACTGTTTTCTTTAGCACAGGGTCTATTTGATATCAATTGTGCACAGTAAAAACTAACACTGTATTGGTACTGTAGCAAAACAGGCAAAATAAGTGTATTTCCAGAAGAAATCAGGAGGCATGAGATAAACAATCTTTTTCTCAAGATTAACTAAGAATTATACATCCAACTCAAGTTTTGATTATAGTCTGCTCAGATAACAGTGCAAATTCCAGATGAAATGCTGATAGAAATGAGGTTTTCAGCAGTCTAAACTAACAATTGATCCTTTCACTCAGCCAAAGGGATATCATTATAATTATTACTTATTTCATTTTTCCTTGTGCCTTAGTCCAGATAGAGCAAAGTGACAGCAATTTCAGAAACTGTTACTTTTCAGTCTAAGATGGTTAGGCATCACCTCCAGTCAGAATAAAACATCTCTGTTGTGTATCAAGATTCATCACCCAGCTGAGATAGAATTCCCTGTTTGCTCTGAAATTGTGGTCTCCTAGATGACAGTAAAATTTGTGAAGTCCCATCTCCAGGTTGCCCTGACATTTATTAAATATTTTAGCCAGAAAGAAACATTAAGAAGGCCTACAGACTAGGAAGACAATTGAAAAACCTCTAAGAAAGGAAATATCTTATTAATTCATTAAGTCAAACTGCTTGTATCTACACTTGTATGACTAGAATTATGGTTCATTAACTTCATTTCTTTATATGAGTTAATTAGCTCAGAGGAGGCCAGAAATTAATTACCAGCTTATATAGTTTGTGCAGAATGGCATTCTGTTTATTTAGTTTCTCCTATTAACTTTTAATCTCTTCAAACAATAAAAGAGGTAATTAGTATTTTATAAACAAAAATGAATGCAACAAAGGCAAATAATTTGCCAAATAGTGAGGCTCCTGTGTGGAACCTGATAGTTGTGTAGTTCAAGTTACAGACCTTTTCACTGTTAAGTATAAGCAAAAGGAGATTGAAAATATAGGTAGTCTTCAGGCAGGGCCATGCAATCCATCATGAAAGAAGAGCTACCTACTAATACCTCACAGAGCAGAAAAAGGAGCCTTAAAAAGTTTCCAGCTGTTTGAAAATAATTGCCCATGTATTCAGCTACAGTAACAGTTGTAGCCAGCTTTACTAAGGTATGGGAGCAGAGCGGAACAAAGTGGGAAAACAAAAAGAAACCTCTTTCATTTAAGGAAAAGAAGACACAACAAAGCATCTGAATGAATATATAGGCACATAAATGAGTATACTATCAATGCAGACTATACAATTGTGATACAAACAAGATCAAAAGTCACCAGTGCCTAGTGTTTAACTAAGATTTCTTCACTAATGATAATGTATTAAATCTATTTAGCAATGTAAAAGACAAAACCTTGTATTTTGGGAATATGTATTGAACTTTGTTTCATTTTCTCCCTCTCCAGAGACTGCATATGTGACATTCTTTGTGATTTTTTGCTAATTCTAATAAGTGAGTGTTAAATGTACAAAGATACATCACAGAGTAGATATTCATCACCATATTTTTTGTGTACATGACAAAATAAAAGCAAATATGTGTCAAGCATTTTACTGAGGAAATAGTTCAGGAAATTCTTGATGAGTGTTTAAGATTTTTATTAGCACTATTTAGTCACTTCCCTACATCTGCAAAACCAGGTGCCTTTGTCCAACTCTACAAAACCCAGAGAGAGCCATAAAAGCCCTCTTTAAAAAACCTAAAGCCACCATGAACTCAAAGTCTGTAATCTTGAGCCATTCATGGACTAAAAAACCATTGTGGGTCTCATTGAAGAGGGAGCCCATGCCCTTCCCACTGGTATCCATTTAAATTTCCAGTTATATGTTTCATATGGTGAGACTGATAACTGCTAATGTTTTTGTGTACAAGAAAGCGATCTTAAGTGTTATAATCTTACCCTTTCTTAGCCTTTGGTTGGGTGCAATTTGTGGAAACAAAAAGATAAAATATTTTTGGGGTGGATTGTTTTGCCTGTATGAGGCTCCTTGAAGAGTGGGGTGAGTGTCAAAATAAATTGATTGCAAGACACTGTCTAGATGTGTTAGGCAGAGAGATATTTATATAATATGGTTCTATAATTCATCATTTACCCATAAAATTAACAGTCACTCCATACAGAGCTGCTTTTGGGTAAGGAAGGGAAAGGTACAATGAGTATATTAACTATTTACCGTATGGCTTAATGACTTCATTTTTTTTCTAGAATCAAATAATATTCATTAATATATTATTAAAATGTCATCCAGTATAGTCTTTAAATGGTGAGCATTTGAACCAGAATCCCCTGGCTAGTGGTGTTTAATTTGTGTCATAAAACCAACTTAAGAAAACCTGATTTGAGTTGCTCAAATCCAAAACAACACAGCACAGGTCTTCCTCATGTATTGTGGGTTAAATTCAGGCTCAGCTGAAGACAACAGAAAAACCTTACTGGCTGCAAAGAGACTAGGATTTCCCCCGCTGAAATCCTATGCTTCAGAACTCTTTCCTACTTCTTTTTCCTCTAAGCTAAAACATATAAGTGTCCTTTCTCATAGTGGGTCTTATTATCAGGTCAGCACATGATATAAACAAAGAAACATTTGGAAAAAATCAAAGAAACTTTCTGCTAGAATTAAAGAACTTCCTTTCAATGACAGAAAGGTAATATCCAAGAGCTTTTATTCTTGTATAACTCTAACAATAAAAGTCAAAATAATTAATGCCATTTTGAAGGCTGTGGCAACAAAGGACAAAACGGTAACTTTCTCCAACATGCTAGAGACTTTGAAAAGTAAAGGAATTTGAAAGGATTTCAAAGCATTCAGTGAGACCTGAAACTGATTGTATCAATGCTTCATCAATGAAGCACAATATTCCCCACTATCTCTTCAGCGTACACAAAGGTCTTCATTGGAATTGTTTAAATCATCACGATTTATTTTAGACTCTGACAAAGAATAGAATTTTCCTTTCTCTGTCTGTCTTGTATTTTATTCTTCTTTTGTCCTAAAATCCTCTTGATGTGAAACAGCTGCCATCTTCAACCTGATTAACAGATAGACATGGGTTCTTTATTGCCAGCATTAGCTTTACAGCACAAATCACATGGCTTCAAAAGGCTGGGGAAACGATCAAACTGCTCATGACTATTACAAATGATTTCAAGCAATTCACCACTCCTAAACTGGTGCTGCCTTTGCATGTGATTTTTCCCAGATAATTCCTGAATATACAGACATGCCGTGTCAAGTTGATTTCTACAGTTCTGACAACAAACAAAACAAAAGCTCTCATCTGAGCACAGTCCTGGGTAACTGAACATGTTATGTATGTTTGGTTTTTTTTTATTTGCCCCTATTATTTCAACCTAGAGGCATCACTAACCTCTATGTGTGTAGAGCTGGGAAGAAGGAAAGTGGTAACTTATAAATTTGGCTGTTAATTTTGATTTTAATGATAAAAGGACATTGTCTTTATGAAGAAATAGAAATAAGTAAATCTGATGTAGCACCTCAGGAACTTTGACGTGTTTGTACAAATATTCCTGCTGCCTTCAAAACAAGTGAGAATTTTTTTTTAAGTTCTTGCCTTATCAGTCCAACATTTTTTTATATCTTTATTTACAATTTCTACTTCTACTACACTATTCATTAAATCATTTTAGAAGGAATATTATCTATTTCCAGGATAGCCTGCAAATAATAGATTTAATTTCTTATAATTTGTAAGAAATAAGAAAATTCTCATCTCTTCCACAAACTCATCTGCTTCTATGATCCATCTTCTTTTTCTCACTATCTAATAAAGGGAATTCTCCCAGTGTCCTCACCTCCCACAGATACCCTTCAGATGCTCAATACTCAGCCTGCACTTTACTTAGTAATCTCTGCCTACTGCTTCAGGTACCCTTTCATCTAAGGCATCATCTACTGCATTTCAAGTACCCCAAATAACTCCCTTCTCTAGAGACCCACATAGAGAAGTATTCAACATAATTTTCTCATCTAAATATGATTATTTCCTCTGACAGGTTCTATTTCTGAATACTCCAACCAATTATTCTTTCATGACTTACCCCTTTTTGTTGCTGTATTTACAGCTCTAAAAGGTCTTGCAAGACCTGGTCTCCTCTGACCTTCACTTCCTCATTCTTCCATGAAGCTTTCACAGAAGATAATCTTGAACACTGAGGCATCTTCCGCTTCATGCTAGTTTAGTTGAATTTAGGTGAACAGCTTGCTAAATTTTGTTTGTTTATTTTTTTCTTTAGACATTTGCCAAACTTGGGATTTCCCTTCATCTTTGCTTCTACATTTACCAAGTTATTTTGTAATTTATACCAACTTTCTCATTGATAAGAGATATCAGCATCTTTTCTCTGATCCTAGTGGTCCTGTGTCCCTGTTTTCTTTCTTCTGCCACACACTGTTTTACCCCTACCTTCATCCTCTGCAGCTAATTCTTGTTGAAGCAAAGACTATTTTCTTTGTTGAGACAGCTGCATTTCAAATATTATCCTCAACTGGAGCCTCTTCTGTTCATCTAAAGTTGTTTCAATGTCCACCACAAGTTCTTTGGAAACTAGGCTGCTTTGCCCTACAGGGCTGCCTAAGGACAGCTTCCCTCACATGTGACACTGACTTGCAATTTACTCTGCTGAGCTACTTGAGGAGAAAACATGATAAGCTTATGGTAAATGTCTACATAGTATGGATATGCAAAGCCACTTCAGTAATTTCTCACTTGTATATTATACAATGCTGCTGCTATGTTCCTCATGAGTCTTTGAATTCAGCGCCATATCTATGTTTTGACCTGTTTTGACCTCATCTCCTCTTATGTACCCATGGTTCCTTTTTTTCTTTTACTACCTAGTTTCCTCATGATTCTTGCTCGTCCCTTTCAAACTTGCAGATTGAGACTTTGCTGCTGCTTCTGCACTAACAGTCTGCGACTGTCTAGCCAACATCCTCAGACTCACTGACTCCGTTCCTTTTTTAAATGCAGCAGTAACCCAATCTTTAATCAGCACACTGTAGCCCAGTTCTGCCTCCTTTTTGCTTACAGTTTCCTATCCTTTATGCCCCTTCTAACCTTCTGTTCCTATCATTTTTCACTGCAACCTTCTATAGCTTTCTCCGTTTTGGTATATCTTTTGTAGGGTATTTGTATGAATAATGAGATATAAAATTACGGTGCAGTGTGCTCCACTAAGCATGACATAGGTCATCTTTCCTGCTTCCATGAAATCCGGTTACACATTTTTGACATTTCTATGACCAGAAGCCTCCTCATCTTGATGCATATGAAGTTAACCTTTGTCATTCTTGCATTCATTTATTGACATGTCAACCCAACTACAGCACTTTTGAAGAGGGAAGTGAATATATAGTGTTAGATATGAGACTTTCATGATCACAGGCAGCCTAGTGAAGTGTTTTCAAGTATTTGCTTTCAAAATCTAACTTGCACAACTGTTTTTTTTTTTCCTTCCTCTTTGTCAGATTTTTACAATGACCAGTAATTTTAACATGGTCTTTTCTTACAATTACTTCTTCGGTAGTCTCAATGAAAAACATGTTTCCTGGGGCCATCAAAGCCTTGCTAGATAGCAGCAGATGAATTTGTTGCAACTTCTATAAAATACTTACACCATCTTTTCCCTGCAAGAATGTTTCTGCAATTATTTTAAATAAAGCCATATTTCCAGTTGTTTTTTTTCTTCAGTTTTAAATCCCTCTTAAAAATTTCCTCACTGTAACTACACAAACTAAATAAAAGGACATTAACCCAGCCCATCCCTCCTCCTCCCTACATCCAACCATCTCATTAAAGTTTTTGTCTCCTCTTTCTTATGACTCCATACGAGCATCCTTGTGAAGTTCATATAGCCATGATGGTGTACATCGTGGCATCATACCTGGGAACGGAGGAAATGATCATTTTTCCTCCTTGTGCATTCTTACTATTGACCAAGGTTATTCTCTTTATCATGTGCAGATTTTATTGAGTGATGCCAAGTGAGATGAATAGAAGCAAATAATGACAGTGCTGCAGTGATGAAATGAGAGACAGAGGTCATCTAGGTTTTATACTGAACAAATTGAGTCACATCCACTTCTCATCCATTATTTAGGGGTGATTGGGCAGGCTTGGCTTCTATAGATTTGATAATCATTCAGATGTCCATATTAAATATGTAACATAAATTTCTCATTTGGCTGTCGATGACTTGTCACCGCAAAACAACAATGCATAAAAAGGGCTTTAATGTATGGATTCTCAGAAATATTTGACATAAATAAATATGTAAAAGGCAGATAATAAAATCTGTTTCTGTCTGCCTGCCAGCTAGCCTTCATGTCAGACTGGACAGCCCCATCTAATACTGTGATTTTATGCAGCTGTATCCTATGAATATTGGCCTGCACACTAGAGATTAAAGCACAGCAGATGTTTCTCTGCAGGCTAACAAATATATCACCCCTGATAACGAATGACAAATGTTGTTCCATATTGTGTCAGACAAAACCAGGGCTCTTGTAAAACAAGTGTTACAGCTGGAATAGGGTATTTTAACACAGTTACCTAAGGAGTAGACAAACAGAGAGACGGCTGCTCAAAAGGTAGCAGAATCCTAACCTGCAGACATGCAGACATAGCAGCAATCAGGAAAAGAGGAAAAAACCTCCTAACAATCAAATGAAATACTCAAGGCTTTCTCTGTATTATCATTAGATTTTTTTATGTGGTCTTGTCATGGACCATTTGTAGCTATCCACCACTGTTCCTCAGTCACAGGAATACAGTATAGAGCATGATTTGGTGTGGAAAAAGGTAATGTGATGTTAGGAGACTCAGAGAAAGTCATCCTGTTAAAGTCTGAATGATGAGTTTATTTGGTTTATTATCCTACAAACTCATGCTATCCCAAAGGCTTCCAAAAGGCTGAAAGATGGATGTAATGAGAGGAAGAAGGATAAAAATAGCCTGTGTATTATAAAATATTACACTAGGCTAATTAGTGTACTGCACTGTTATTTATTACTGTTTTATTTGGGTCATTTTTCCCCCTTGTGCATATTAGCGATGCGTTCATGTCTGGTCAGCAGCACGCCTGAGCAGCATGTCCTGGCAGCATGGAGGTAATAGTATGTTCTCCCTCTTTACCTATTTGGTAATTTGGTATCCTTTATCTTGTCCCTGGCAAAAATATACCCTATAACCTTCACTGGAGACGAGGTACTTGAAAACTCTGCAAGTAAGGGAGATAGGATCATATTCTGATGCTCAGAATATTTGGAAGTTTCAGCTGCTGTACTTTGTGAATGTATGCCATTAGCATTTTTTTTCTTGGTTTGGAGTTGCCATTTGTCCACTAAATTGAGTACTAAAATAAATATGCTTTTACTGCCAGCAGAGACAACGGAGGAAAAAGGCAATACAGCAACATGGCAACTTTCAATCACTTCCTGACTTGTTAATGAACTTTTTTTTCTCTTTTCTAACTGAGACTTTGCTTTTGAGCTACGGTGTTTTCCCCAAGCCATTTTATACAATGAGATGGTAACAGTTGTTTGTCTGATAAAGCACGTACTATTTAGAACACAGATGTTTGATTATTATTTATTTCTCTCTGAAGCCTGCTAATTCAGTCCCAAATGATCTTTTTTTTTCTTTTTGCTTAAATTTAATTTGGAATGTATGTTGTTGGTAAGTGACAGATAGTTTAATTATTAATAGGATCCCGCAATGCAATGCACCATAGTTTTAAAGTCATCTGGGGCCAAAACAACACTACTTCCTTCCTTCCTTATGCTTCTGGGATTCCTTGAAGAATGCAAAGGTAATTAGAAAACTCATGACAAATCTGCATGTATTATGTCCTTTCCTCAACATTTGTGCTTGCCTATGGTTTTACAAAGTACCGTTCTTACTATGAAATGGCAATGAATCAGGAGAGACTTCTGCTATGGTTGCTTCCTTGGGAGAATGGACTATCTGGGGAGCAAGGGGAGGGGGAGAGCAGAGGAGGAAAGAAAAGGAAGGAGGGGGTTGGGATGTTGAATACTGGTGCTGCAGTACATTGTACTGAGACAAAGGTTGGAGCACTCAGTCCCCATGAAGTAGTGTGACTCTGTGAGATCTGGCTGCTGTCACAGGGAATAATTAGTAACATGATCAAAATATGAACAAGAAAACTGGATTGGGGAAATATCAGGAAAAAAACTGGGGTACAAAGTACTGAAATAATTGGCAATTTCTGCATGCTTGACGCGTAGTAAGCTCCTAGGGAGGTTTTTTACTGTGGTGATGGGTTATACTTTCTAAGATATTGAATGCCTTCCTTTCATAACTTCCTGGCACTCAGGATATTTCATATTTACGTGAAAGTTGTGTACCAATACAAATTGGGAGAGGGGAATGCATTTGCACAGATTCTGCTTCTAGTGTATAACATGTTGCTAATATTGGAAAGCTGCAGAGCTGCTCACAATGTATCTTAAATTTGGACATGGGCCTAAACCTGGATTATGTCACTGGACATTGGAACTGGGGTTTAGTCCACACCCTAAATTGGTTGATGCTTCCCAAAGCTTTCACAAAAAAGAAGATAGTTACACAAGGACTACATTTCCAGCTTCAGACATGACTGTAAGATCTGTGAATTTAAACAAATATTGAAGTAATTCTAAACATGTGTGGGAATTAAATAACTGAAAGGCCTTACAGGACACACAATAGTAGGCATCATTTAGTTGATCTGAGATTTTAGGTGTAGGTTTAATAGGCTGCAAAGATGAAGGTGTGCAGCTGGGGAGTGAAAGGTTAAAGTTGCTTTGTGGAAATTTATCAACATGACCCAGATTAGATCATAGTTAAGAGGGCTGTCTTTAATCAGCAAATGCAGTATAAAAATCTACTCAGCAGAGAGAATGCTTTAACTGGTAAAATGTTAACAAATTTAACTTTTATATATTTTACTAATGTGTAAAATCCTTTCCTGCAGAGAGGCAGCAATAGAATGTGACCAACAAGTTTTGATTTTTAAATATTGCATCCCACCAACCAGTTTAGCCATTCCACACTATCACTGCTTTGCAACTGAAACCTCTGACAAAATAGCATTAAACAAATGTACAGTGATCAAAAAAAACATAAACGCAGGTGAAGTTTTCTCCATCCTTCCTTTTCTTGCATATAAGACTATTGAACTCAGACAAAGGTCACTCAACTATATTAATAAAATTGTAGCTATCTCAAAAATAATATCTAACTTGATTTTAAACCCAAAGTTACTTATTTGGATGAGCAGGCATCCTTTGGAGTTTTAGTCAAGCTAAGCAAAAACATGCCTCCTAAAGACAACATTTCTGAAAACCTGAGTCCTTCCTAAATTGCTTTGGAAAAGTAGGGTTTACAATTCTTAATACCACAGACATTTTGGAAAATTTCTCTTCCAGTCACTATTATTTCAGAACAAAATGATTGGAAAACAGTAGCCATATACCCATCACTGAAATTGACTGGGAAGTAAACCTGACATAATGTGGCAAGCTTATTCTTCAATATCTTGGTTATTTGCTTATTTGTTTTTCAACAAAATCAACAATACC
>VZRL01004259.1:437428-458941 GCA_013397895.1 Origma solitaria | reverse complement strand
AAAAAAAAAAAAAGAGACAGATACATTGGGTAATACAGCAGGTTGGTCACTCTTATGTACTTTGATACCCTCTACATAAAATAAAAAACCCCCGACCCAAAATATCATGGAAAATTTTACTGGGGAAAGGTGCCAAAACATGGTATCAAGTAAAACACAAGGGTAGTTGTAGACCAATGTATATATATGGTTGAATGAAAGTATCTAAAACAATTCTTCACTTGAAAATTAATATTGATTTAAGTGTTATATATATAAATAATAATCACTTAATTACCAACAAATATGCCTAATTTACCATAAGAGCCCTAATTCATAACTGGGAAACTGGGGAAAGGAAAGAGGAAAATACATAATTAAAAGAAAAACAAAAAGCTCCCAAAACTCAAACAAACAAAAACTAATCAGATTATTACCAAATCTCTTAACAAACATTTCCAAATCTCATGTCATTGCATCTTACTGTACTATTCACTGGTATTCTACTTTGAAACTTCATGTTTTTATTATGGGAGCAAACAAACTCAAAACTCAGATCAGACAAAACTATTGAGTTGATTCCTGGGAGAAATCACACAAAATCAGAGGTTTCAAAATGTAATTAAGAGATAAGACTTCTTTCTAAGACCCTAGTCTGTCTTTTGCATTTTGCTATTCTTCTACAGAGCTTCTCATATCTGTAATTCTTGAGAATTAGCCCAGGAAGGGAAGAACACCCCAAAGTGACAAACCAAAAGAACTGGAACGCAGGCTGCATGTCCTACCAAGAAGCAGTCCAAGTTCTCATTTCCAGTCAGTGGTACAAAATCCCTTGACAGCTCTGTGGCTTTCGCCCCCTTTTCTCACCAAGGGTTGTTTCGTAGGAGTGGAAAGGGTAGCAGTCTGTCCATCCAACACTTTGGCAAAGAGCACCAGGGTGTCACTCCTCTCACCACATGACCCTTTTCTCCTTCGCATGATTCTGCCTGAAGGCTCCCAGCTGGGATTGCTCCCTTTCTGCTTAGCACATAATCTGCAGGAAGGCAGGTACATTGCTTTCAATCGCCAGGAATATGATGCTCCCGGAAGGTCTGACTTCATTTGTAGTGCTTCTCTGCAGTGAAGAAATTTGTCTGTCTTGAAGGAAAGCCTTGCATATGCTATTCAGTTGGGAGAGATTCCAAAGATAAAAAAAACTGTATGAGATGGGGCAAGATTATTTCCTATTATATAGTAAAGGCTGCCCCATGTCCCTGAATTTAGTACAAATGCACAGTGTATTTGCTACCGTGTGAGAGATGAATAATTGTGATTACTTCTGAAAACCACATTAAACCATAGGGAAGTCTATGTAGAAAACAGAGAAAAGTGGCTGAGCTTCATTTTGGAATATTTACTTGTGCCCAAAGGCTGCAACTGGAATGATGAGACTTGGAAATTTATAATTCTTAATGAAGACTTCAGATGTTCTTTTTTATCTCAAAAGCTGCTTCAACATAATGATACCTGTAAGACAACCCTTCCCCCTCACTCCCAAGTTTCATCGACAACTTTTATGAACACAGCTTTATCCTCTAGCTATAATTAACTTAGATGCTTGGACACCTGGTAAGAGCTCGTCACTGCAGTGACAAAATTTATATATAGTTAAAAAAAAATCTTGGTCGAGGATGCATTTTTCCTCATAAGAACACAAAACAGGACTAGTGGGAAAGAAGAGCCACTCAGCAGCAATTACATTAGATTCTCTGAAATGGAAACAATTAACAATCAAGCACATGCCAAAATGGAGTTATACAGCCATTTTTTACTCTAAAAATAAAGGAAAATGGCAGTTGGTAATGTTAAATATTATTTTTCTTTGCCTTTGACATCTACTTATTTTTAATAATTATCACAATTTTGATAAAAACAGCAGTGACTGTTATGCTTTCAGGATTAATATTATTATATACAGCCCTCTATAGCTTCTGATTAAGTACATGATTTCCCTTTTAACAAGAGACACCAGTCTCTCAATTCCTTTGGGCTGGCAGTAAAATCTGCACATAGTAAGTTTAAAAGATGTTCCTTATGTGTTTCTATGAGTAGGAAAATTCATAAAGCTCCTTCTGATCTAACATCAGAGAGACTGGCACTGGGGTCTCATATTTCTACCCACAATGTATTAAATGTACTAATTCCATGTGGCCCATTTTTTGAAAGTCCAACACTGTCTGGATACACAGAATTTTTCATGAATGGATATCCTGACTTCTGGATGCGCTGGACATACCGTGCTCAAGCTGTGAACATAATCTGCATACTCACAGTGACCACTGATCTAGAACTTGCTGCCAGAGACCTAACAACTGCTAAAACTGGGCTGTTGAATGTCCATAAATCAATGAAGTGGCAAAAAAATCTCTTTTTCTACCCTGATAGAATTCATATTGTGAAATAAAGCAGGTTGAGGAAATCCTGACTTTGGTAGCTGCAGTCAGTAGGAGGCATAATGATGCAGAAGTGTTTTACCTTCTCAAACTACATGGTTGTAGCACCCAGCCTCTCTAATGAGGTGATTTTGGGTTGAACAGGATACTGAGGGCATGCTACTGATTGCTGCAGATACAGAAATTAAGTAGATATCCATCACCTTGGATAGATACCTTATCCCAAGCACAGACTCACTCTCAGTGGCCACTGAGGCATTTACCTCAATAATCATGACTTTGTGGTTATTGTTGGCAATATAATTGTCATAGGAATGATATTGTTACAGAACATGTCTTAACCAGAAATTATCTGAGAACTGTAGGATGTTCTTCTGAGACAGGTTCAAGTCAAGTAATTGTCAAGTATTTTGTGTTTTTATACTTGTCCTGTAGAAATATAACTGAAGTAAAAGCAGAAGGGTGTAATACCTAAGTACATGTAGGCATCAATGGACTCATTGCAGAGAAATGCCCAGATTCTAAGGGGCTGAACATGGGGGTGCAAACCATATTAGGGAAAGAGTGCAATCAAATCAACTTTTTGTTCCTATTAGAGATCAAAATATCTATTGAGAGACTATGAAACAGCATCTGAGACAGGACTTGGTTTTGTCTATGAAAGAGGGAATAACCTCCTACTGCTTAAAATGAATAAATATGAATGTCAAATAGTAAACAATAAACAGTTAAAAACAAAACAACAACAAAAAATACCCCAAACAAACCTTACAGTCATATCACTTCCTCCAGCTGGAAAGAAATCAATACGAACACTCCTCTTTTGTCACACTGTCTAAATGTAATTGATGTACAGTAAACAAAACTGAATTTAACCAAAGATGAGAAAAAACAAATTCACCCACAAACTCTGAAAATTTGTTTGGAGCTCATATTCAACCTTTTATGTTCTGCTGCTTAGCATCCCTCTCCTCCTACCCCAACCAATTAAGACGAGCACTATATTTCTCCCCTCCTTTTTCGGTCAAAGAATCTTGGCACAACCAGCACAAACAAACTTTGCTAACAGCTTTAAACTTGGAAGGGCCGCTTTTTAAATATTTGCCGCTACATAATTGAAACAGCTGTTTTAATGAGATACCTACTGTCATCATTTTACCCTGGCTGAGCTGGGTGACAACAAAGCAGTAATAACGAATTCAATAATAATTAACTCGGGTCATCTGCTCATCTGTCATGGCTCATCAGCTTTAGGGAGAAAAATCCCAGTGAACTTCTCTCTTTTGTGAGCTTTCCAAAACTCTGCAATAAAATGCTTAGAGAGGACTCTAGGTAGCCCTTCAAAAGTTCTAAGCAAACTGGTAAGTAGGTTAATTAAATTTTATGCATGTTTAAATGCTAATGATTACATTCCTAACATTACAGTGTAATCTGTTATGGAATGATGTCATGCAAGCAGTGGTTTTTAGTGCCTAGCACATTTCCATCCTGATGTGGAGTAGCTCTGGATCATTTGTCGGAGGGCAGGAAGTTGACAGTGGTGTTTCGGAGCCAGGTTTTACATTTAGATCCTCTCCCTGTCTGTTGAATGTTAAGCAGGGGAGTTACAGAAAGGCACTGATTTTATGCCTACTGCCACATCACAGAGGGTGATCCAACATACCCACGGCGAGTTTTCTTAGCTGCACAATAAATAAATAAATATAATAGCAATTCTGGGGAAAGCAGTAAGGATGGCATTACTCCCAAATTACTCTCTCCCCAAAAGAAAAAAAAATATTTTGCGACTCACGCTGAGGTAGGTTCTTTTCGTGACTTTTTTCTTTTCCCTTTTTCATGGAGATGAAAATAAATTTTTAGGGATTAAAAGGTGTTCTTCTGGGAGAAATAAACCATATTAGTGTGTGTGGTTTTGGGGATTTTTTGTAAATGATTTTGAAGGTAAGAAATTAATGTCTTTGAACAATGATTTTTTTTCTTGAGGGAAAAAAGCTGTCTCTTGCTTCTATGACAAGTCTTTTTTTTAAAACTTAATTTGGATCAGCTTATGAATTCTTCTTTTAATAAAGTTATGGGAAAGCTGCTGCAAGATTTTGAGCTCATTTTGCCATTTTGCATTCAGTGAAACTTGACGATGCATATAATTTTGGAGGTAGGTGTTTGTTGGTTCATCAATAATCCCTGCCTGTATACTAAAAATTTCAAAAATAATTAAAAAATTAAAAAAACCCAACTTCAAAAATTTTAAATGGCACTAACATATTGTTTTTCATGTCAGTAATACTATGACAAATTCAATTTTGAGAAAGGGCTACGCTGTACACTGATTTTAAAAGCAGCAGTGTCAAACATCAGGTAAAACATCAGAATCCTTCCAACACGGGGGCTGAAATCTCAAAAAAACTTTCAGTGATGTGATGTGACATGAAAGGTGAATTAACAAGTCATTATTACAGGATCACCACCACACATGTCATCTAATTAGACATCTAAGATTTCCAAAATCTCTAGATTAATGAGAAAGAGCCTTCTATTCTCACCTCACTTTCTGGACATTTTGGCAAAACCTGATAAAGTTAATTTTTTTTTTCTGCTGAAAAATAAATGTATTCACTATTAAAGAATAGCAATACATTAAATTATTACATTATTTAGTTACTATATGAAAATTCTTCCTAGGTATAATTATTAAATAAAATGATCAAGTTATTTACTTCTGAATAACAGCAAATAAACCTTCTAGAGGAAGAACACGGTTTGACCATGGACTAGGGAATGCTAAACAAATGTAGGGGAAAATGAATTTTGAAATCTGCCAATATGGATGTTTTGTTTTGTAAATAAGAAACAGGGTTATATTTGTACTACTCAGCTAAAGGACATAAATAGACTTAAATCACTATATTGCAGTAGCAGATGTGATGCATATTTCCAGAGCAAAGGTTTGAAAATTGACATGATGTCTTCATAGACTGAAGTACATTCAGTACAGTGTAAATAAAAACTATGCTATGGGCAGGAGGCAGTAAATTTGACCATTGCTTGTAGGGATATATTAAAAGTCTAACAGTACATATTTTAGAATAATACAATTTCATTTTCAAATATTGATTTAAAAAACACTTTGAAGAACTGTAACACAAAACTAATAATTTAAATATAAGCTTTACTCTGAAAGTATTTTGTTGCATATTTTATGCAAAATACTCATAAAATATGTTTTTATATTTCATTTTTTCCCCATATTTATACAGTGGGTCATGGCACCACAGAAGCACTGAAGAGAAAGAAAATTGTTTTTTCCTGTAATTCAAGATTATACATTGAACACATAGTAAATTTTGACTCCCGGATGGCACCCATGGGATGAAATTCTGAGGTTTTCAAAGCCATTTTGAAAATTTTTTCTTTTTGTTAGGTTAAACTACTTTGCATAAAGTAAAATCTGTTGAAAAATTATAATTAGTTTGATACATTTTGTGAGACTTTATCAGTTTTAATTATAACTTCAACGTAAGAAAAGTCTGCCTGTGGTAGAAAGGATGGTGTTAGTGGCTGAAAGCACACATTGGAAATTACATGCAATGAGGCTGTTCTGCTCAGTGTCTCCTGTTATGAACAGTTCATATAAGTAACTAAATATTCATGGGCTAAAAGAAAGAACAACTCAAAAGATCTTTGGGTAGCACACTCCTTGAGGACTCATGGGGTCTTAGTCCTTATTCTAACTCTAAGGCAACCACCCCAGACCTCACAGTTTTCATCAAATGTCCTCGCTGTATTGTATCTTTCTCTTGTCTCCCAAATTAATTCACCATTAAACATAAAAGGTTTTTGTTTCAAGTTTCTATGAAGCAGATGCTGTAGTTTGCAGGTTTTTCTTTTTTTTTTTTGAATATTGAATATGTACAAACCGATGCACAGCTGACAGTTAATCAGTTGAATAGCTATACTCACATAAGGAGGCAGCAAATATTCAGGGAAAGAAACACCATCCAGCAGACCCTCTAGCTTCTGGAAATATTTACCAGTTCAAGATTGGTGCAATAGACATTACTAATTGTGACCCGAGAGAGCCACAAGTATTGACAAGCAACAAAGTACTTTTTTATGCTTCTGCACTCCCTGCTCAGGAAATGGGCTTTGGTTTTGGAAAGACACTCTCCTTTAGAGACATGGTTTCGGGCAAAATGAGGAACCTCAAAGTTGTCTCCACTGAGAGGTGGGCGTGGGTCAGAAGATGGAGGAGGCATCATCCTGCGGGACATTGAGAATGGGTGGCTGAACTGGAGAGTTGAACGCCAGGTGTGGAGCCTGACTGAACTCTAGGTTCCACAGGAAGCTGAAACTCAAGACCACACCCACCCAACTGAAATAAAGAAGTGGAAAAAGCACTGCTTCAAGTCTGGAAAAAGTTCGTATGTTGCAAAATCAGTGTATTTCAGAGTTCTGCTGACATTTTCCAATCAATGGTACTATTTGCACTCTTGTTTTGTTTTTTATAGCTTGTGTTGTTTTTTGTATTATGCCAGAGACAAGAGATTAAATGATACCTAGATACTCTAGTGCAGTATGCTGTTATTTCTAGCCTCTTTTGCGTGGCGAACACATGAGCAAACAGATCCTGTGTTTCAGGACTACCAAATGGAAACCAGAACTAACTCTCTTCTCCCTGCTCTTTTTCAATACCCTTCATCCTGTGTAAACAAATTCAATGGTCCTTGTTCATCCCTGGTTCATTGGGGTTCATAGCCAGAGTCCGCAGTCCAACAAAATGGTTTATGGTATTAAAAGTTTTATAACTGTTAGGAGAGGGTTTGTGAGCTCTATTTAGCCTAACCTTCTGCCTGGAGTATTCCCACAAAAATGACATGTAGGAAACTCTTATGTGGATAGTTGAATCAAGAAAAAAAGATTCACAGTTTTTACATATGTACGTTTTTGAGAATAATTTTGACACAAAAATTCCCTCATACAAAATGTACTCTTGAATGGAATTTTAGGAAAAAAATGAAATCATCACCCTTGCCTCTTTCCAATAATGTCTTTCTTTATTTTCCAACCTAAAGTATTGGTGTTATACCTAATTTGTATATATATATAAAGGTCTTGGTGAATTTTGTAAAGGAATTTTTGCACTTATGGCACTCTGGTGAAGAAGCAGTTCCACATACATGAACACTGTGGTGTGTGCAACCTGGGAATTACTTTGTCAAGATAATTTCTAACAGTATAAAACAACAGATATTTGATAAAAAAGTAATAATCAGATAAAGTGTTTACAATAACAATTGACATGAAGATTCTTGTTCTTATTTTGCATATATTTTATTATTTTTATTATTTTGTGTGACATATTGTGCTTTGAGAAGGATCTATTCTCTGTGCAGCAGGAGAGAGGAAAAATTGTTAATTGTTAATGCTTCTGTAGCAGAAGACATGGCTGTGTATTGATGAGCTAAAGACTGACAATAGTTACAGCACTTGCATAACAGACAAGTACTCACAAAATCCATGCTAGAGTAAAAAAAAGTCTGTTTTTTAAAATATGAAGTAGGAGTTTACAACTGGATACAATATTCCACTGATCTTTTAAAGGAAAGAGTCCTGTGTCATAATTTCAGTACTACTGTGGACGTAGTGCACATCTTCCTTTCTTGTAACTAAATGACAACTGCAGAAATTTTAAATAGGCTGGGGAAACTATAAACCAACAAACAAATAAATACATTTTTGACTGTAGTTACAGTGGTGTAATTTCCTATGTCCAAATTTAAAGCACTTCTTATGTGGAAACATTTTCTCAGGTAGTCCTTGAATTAAATGTATCCTGTTTTTCATGGTTTTGCATAGCTCCCATGCAGACACTGAAGGCATTGTACATTTAAACAGCTCAGAGCATGAAGACAGCTCTGCACAGAAATACCTCAGTTCAAAACTGATTAATTTCTTGAGAGTTTACAATTTCCCTTATTATTCCAAAGGATGCAGGTTTGATTTCTACAACTCTGGTGGAAGACGTCAATCTGTTTCTTACTGCATTTAATGGTTTCTAGACCCCATAAATTTTGGACTCATTTCCAGATATCCAACAGGAATTTTGACAAAGCTTGAACTATTTTCAATCTGATGAAGGAAGAATTTCCAAAGTCACAAATATTCACTTTTATTTTCAGTCAGAATTTTCTACACCTCAGAAACTTTGGGGGTGTTTCTTTGAGAACAGATTTAGTTCTGTGTAGAGATACAGGTGGACAGCAAGCCCAACGTGGCATCTAAAGCTCATACAGAGGCAGAAGCCAGTGGTGCTGTAAAGTGCTATGAACCCATGAAGGCCACGTTCCTCAGCCTTATCTCACCATCAAAGCCTCTGGCTTTTTCTAGAGCTTTCTTTTATGATTTCTGGAGACTGGAAAGAATATTCTATCCAATATTCACACACAAAGTTATTCTGCGTATAAGGGATAAAATCCGAAGTGCTGAAGTCAACGTGAAACTTTGCTGTTTGATCAGAAGCAATTCCTGTTTCTTGGTCTAGGTGGACAAAGAGTGGAAGTATTGTCAAGTGCCAGACATACTTTCCCTTTCTCTTATATACTTCATGCATAAACAATGGAACCCTTTCCTATTAAATGAACAAAATATCAATTTGTAACACCAAGTTTCCAGTTCCCAGGCTTTTATATTCCAAAATTTATTTTAATTACAAAACAAGGAATCCTGTTTCTGTCAAGTTAGGTGAGACAGTTTCAGACTTGGAAATTGATTCTGCAGTAGTTTGAATATCAAAACTTCCATATTTATTTTACATCTTATTTGTCTAGATTTGACATAGATTTTATTATTTTGTCACATCTGTTTCACTGTAAGAAATGCCATGAAGGCTGTTATTTTTTAATTGAAAATCGTAAGGACAGATGACACACAATGTTGATGAAAAAAACCCTTTTTTTCCTTAGACTATAAGACAACTTTTTATTGTGATTGTAAGAAAATAATTCAATACATGATAATTTTTAAGAAATACAGTTTGCTGAGTTGTTTAATTATTAATTTAAATTGAAGTACTGAGTTTTAAAAAGTCATTTAATATGTTAATAGAAGACTGCTATTTACAAATGTATGAATAAATATTATTTGATGATATGTGGAGCTATAAATCATATTTCCTGTACTCATTAAACCGAATAAGAAATGTTGTGTATCATGGCTCTGGAAAGGGAGCTGTTGCTTGATATTTGTAACCTAGAGATAAGGGGGCAGAGGGAGAAAAACAAAAAGAGGAAAGGTCCTTGTGACACTGACCATAACTGAAAGAGTAATGAGTTCACTCCCTCCTCTGGGGAAGCCTCATGTTGTCAGTGTACGGTATCACCAGTTGTTCCACGTTCAGATACTTAGCTTTGTGTAAATGGAATAATCCAAGGAGAAGGACAAGTGCTTTCTGCAAGAAGCTAACAAGTCAAAACTCTGCCTCAATTGAACAATCTCACCAGCATTTTGATTCCCTTCCTCACGTGGTGAGCTACAACATAATTAGATTCACTTCTAAAATTTATTTAGTACAATTTCACAATCCATTCCTGTCCAGCCAGTGTCCTCATGCCTATGATTAATTTCAATGAGACTTGATGTGTTAAAAACAGCCTTTTCATGCTATATGTTTTACATCGTTGAGGTGTGACAGACTTGCAAAGGTACTTAGAAGCTGAAGAAAGCCAAGGGATCTTCCCAACTGGAGCTAGATACATGAGAGAAGTGAGCCAAGGCTATGCAAAAATAGGCCCACAAATGGCTGAAGATGCTCATAAAAATAAAAAAAAAAATTGCGGAACTAGTGGAATAATAAATGATTACTTGGTTGTATAATCTGAATTAGGATTGTGCAGATCTGGGTACCAAAAATATGAGCTGAAGTTAAGCACAAAAGAATCCTTGCTTTTCTGCTGTCTTCCAGTAATTTCCGTGCCATGAGATTTGTCATTATGGAAAACACCAAGAGTAAATGTTAGTAAAATTCAGGCTGCAGGACTGACGCAAATACCTGAAAATATGCAGAAGTACTGCCTATTATAAATAATGTAATAAATAAATAAATAAATTTATATACACATAAAACTTACTTAGGCGTCCATGATGCTTACATTTCTTATAAACATGCATGTTGGACTGGAAATTCTGTTAAGCGTAACATCAGAAACATTTTTGAGATGTTCTGTTTTAAGTATTACAGAGCTGAACGTCTGAACAGCAGTAGTATTTTCTATTGACCTTAGCTGGCTACCTCTGCTGAGTCCGTTTGGAATGCTAAAAGTTTAACACATTTATAAATGCTTTTTAGGATGGGCATCATTAACACAGGGAGATCAACCAATATGCAATGTTCAGTATGTTCCTCCATGTACTCTTTATTATAATGATTAAACTTGACCACACATATTGTATTTTCTAGCTTTTAGCATAGAAGATGCATGCAAGTTTTCAAAGCAAAGCTGGAAATTTTGGGTTGCGAGCAGGTAGAAGTAATGGCTATCTAAGCAAGGACTTTGGGCTTTATCTCATCAATTAGATAATATTCCTTTATCAATGGAAGAACTGGCATGGACTGGGTAGAGTTTGGGATAAGCCATTTGAAGGAGAGGATGATATTTGCGTAAGGGAGGAAGTCAAGGAGAAAATAATGATGGATCAGAGATGTGACCTGGAAGCTTGCTCGATGAGGAAAATGAGCAGGCAGGTTATGGTATGATATACTGAATGGAATAACTTGAGGGAATTAAAAAAAAAAAAAAAGGGGCAGTTTGGAGCAAGAAGACTACATGGGGATGAAGGGTGCAAAACCTGAGACTGATTGTAATTATAAAAGAGGGTCAGAAACCATTGACCGACACACAAAATGTGGAAAGGACAGGTCAGAAGGGTGAGACAAAAGGGATCACACTTCAAGGAATCACTCTCTACACCTCATTTCCAAATCCATGGGAAAACAAAGTCAAAGCTCTCTGAGTCACATCCGGCCACCACAAACATTCTCAAGAAACCAATCCTGCTGTAGTGCTAATCCAAACAAATAATCAGCTATTGAGAAATTCTTACTAATGCCTGAAACTTAGATGCAATTAATGCATAAATTCTGTCCTGCTGAAGACAAGTGTTTTGTTACAGTAGAATATGACAGAATGTTTTGGGTTTTTTAGTACGTATTTTACATACAGTCTGCTTGAAATAATATGAAATTTACAAGGTTTTCTTTTCAAAGAAGTAAAACTCATAACTAATGCATTACTATGCATTAGATTATTAACTGTCATAACAAACTCATAACTATGTGCAACTATAATTAAGCTTCCTTGCATGTGTAAGAACTTGATGCATCCATTTATTGCTCCTTCTGAACCTTGGCCCTTTGAATCAGGAGGAATGTGATGGAAAAGGCTGTCTTCTCACTTTTGGTGTTTCTGGATGAGAAGAATAGCTCTTATGAGTAAAATGAGTACTACCATGTAGGACAAGACTCTGTTGCTCCTACACTTTCCACATGATGCAAGCGAAGTCCTTTGAAGTACACATTCAGAGGAGACGTAAAAGGTATTGTCCTCTTCAGAGGACATCTTGAAACTGTGAATAATGGGACTTGTAAATACATCATGGATAAGAGATACTCTGTGCCCTGTAGTCTGAGGTGCTCAACCTTGCAACTCAAATCACTAGTCTTCAGTATTTTAACCTTTTCTGTATGTCAAACGAAATTTGTGGTGGGAATAAGGTAGACTCAAGTAATCTGAGTCATTTTTGCCTGATGCAAGACAGTCTGTGTTCCACAGCATTAACAATCCAGCACCTAAACTTCCATGATTTTTTAAATTTTACAAGCCCCCGGTCATAATTGATAACATAAAAATTAACTGTAATGAAAATAGTAAAGAAAAAAGGGAGAACTTTAATTAGCACACTGTTAGTAGATGTATTTTGGTGTATGCCAAGAATTTCTCTTTAATTTTTATTCAGCTACTCTTCACATTTTTTCTTTTGTGTGTTATAAACTCATAGAAGCTTATAGAGGCTTGCATTAATTCTAAATAGAAAGACGTAACCCATACAAGGACAAAATTTCTGGTTAAGTTCTGTGCTTGTTTTACCACCTGATCTTTCTAGTCCATGTCTTAGAACTGCTTGACAATAAACTAAATCCCATTTTTTTCATTGATTAACCTTATCTTAAAAATGCAAATAAATAATTACTTTGACTGAGACAGTACAAATTACATCGACCAAACTTTAAGCTGGCAGCTGGAAGCTACAGGAACCAGACTGAAAAGGCCTAAGTTACTTTTAAAAATTCTTATTTTATTTTATTTTTTTTAGTTCCTTTTTTATGTTATGAGTTACATACTTTTTTTTTTAATATATAATTCAGAAACTGATTCTTATTGAGTTCAGGTGCAAACAGATGTATATAGGTGGTAGAAGTGGGGAAAAGCTTGCTAGGAGGATGACAGACACATCGTGTGCACCTGCAGTAATGCAATTTGGATGGCCTTACCTTGACTGCAGTTGGAACTGGAAATGATACGAGCTTCTTTAGATACATCAGGAGACTAAAGAAAGCTTGGGCCCACTAAAGAATGTGGAGTCACATGTAAAAACCTCAGCGTTCCTTTGTGCTGGGGGTGGAATATCTGCTTTTAGGCCCCCCACAACCTCTTGTGGCAGAGCTCAAGAGAAAGAGCAACAATCTGCAGTTGAGGATGACCAAGTTTGGGACTACTCTGTAAATAGGACATATCCATAGTGTTGAATGAGATGCATCCACCAGTGCTGAGGCAGCCTCCCAATGTCTTTTTAAAGTCATTCTCCATCTTTACAGAGAGGTGGTGGCTTTAAGTGGAGACAAATATTATATCTACCTTTAAGGCAGAAAAGCAAAACCAGGGAATGGCAGGCCATAAAGTCTTAGTCCTGGAAAGACTGCAGAGGAAGCCCTCATGAGAGCTGTGTTCAGGCATCTGAAAGAAAAGGAAGAACTAGGAACAGTCAGCATTTATTAGCATGGATAAATAGCACTTGACCAACCTGGTTGTCTTCTCTGACCCAATCTGTGGATAGGGAGAGGAAGGCAGTAGTTGTTTATCTTGAATTTAGCTAGGCTTTTGACACAGTGTCCTTCTAGCTGAACTGGGAAGGTGATGGAAAACTGGCTCAGCCAGCAGGATCAAAAGGTATTTACAAATAATTCGGAGTATAATTGTTGTCTGGGTAATAGTAGCGCTCTTCAGGCATCAGTACTGGCACTGGTGCTGCTTAATGTCTTCACCTGTGACACGGTCAACAGGACAGAATGCACCCTCAGAAACTGCATAAAAGGTTTCAGATCAAAGAAAGTAGTCCTGGAGGACAGGACTGCTTTCAAGACAGACTGTGACAAGAAGGAAGAATGGAGCTATGTGAACTTAATTGAGATCAAAAAGGAGAAATTCCTGCACCTGAGACAGATTCTGTCTAGGCAACATCACATGCTGGGCATAGGCTGGCCAGAAGAGACCTTTGCAGACCTCTCAGGTCTTGAGTGGCAAATTGAACATGCTTTCGTTTCTCAAGGTGGGGGAGAGATCCATAACATCCTGGGATGCATAATCAAAAGTATAGTAAGCAACTCAAAGGAATTGTACCAAGGGAAATTCCATTTAGACATAAGGAAGAAATTTTACACTCTGGGAGGTGTTTGGACAGTGGCATAGGTTGGCCTAGGAAGTTGTGAAAACGTCATCTTAAAGATATTTAAAATTTTATTATATGGGGCCATGGCAAATAAAATAAAACTTGGAAGTTATCCCTGCTTTGAGGAGGAGGGTGGACCAAATACCTTCAGAGATGGAGAAGTTCAGGTTCTCAATCTAAGCTGTGGAATCACATCACAGAATGGGTAAGGTTCAAGGGACCACTGGAGGTTATCTAGACCGATCTCCCTGCTCAAGCAGGATCCTCTGGAGCACATTACTCAGGTAAGTCCAGATGACTTTTGATGATCTCCAATAATGGAAACCTCACAACCTCCCTGGGCAGCCTGTCCCAGTGCTTGGTCTCACACAATAAAGAAGCTCTTCCTCATGTTCAGGGGGAGCTTCTTGTGCATCAGTATCTGCCTGTTGCCTCTTGTCCTATTGCTTGACACCACCAAAAGGAGCCTGGAAACATCCCCTTGGCACCCTCTCTGCCCCACCCCCCTTCAGATACTTAACAGAAATTGATGAGCTCCCCTCTCACTCATCTCTTCTCAAGGCTGGACAGGCCCAGCTCCCTCAGCCTGTAAGCCTAAAAGAGATGCTCCAGTCCCTTAATTTTCTTTATATCCCTCTGATGGGCTCACTCCAGGAGCTCCATATCTCTCTTGTACTCAGGAGCTGAGAACTGGACGTTCAGGGAAGACCTCACAAATATTATGCTTAAAGATCAAAATGTCACTTTTTTTTCATCCTTAAATGTTAGAGACATTGAGGATTTAATTCTGAGCTGAGATGGACATTTGGTGAATCTCAACAAGTTGCATGTGTGAGGGTTTAAAGCACTCTAAAGTAAAAAATACCATTTTCAAACCAGTTTGTGTTTTTAGTTCCAGAAGTAGACTATATTTTTCATCAACCTGCCTTCCTGGAGAACAGGTAGTGATAAGCTACATCTAGTATAGCTCCAGAACTGGAATAAATATAGTTTCACAGATTCACATCTGTACCAGAGCTAAGTGGCCCTAAATAAGAAGATTGCAGCTTAATACAACCTGAGTGCTATCCTAACACAGGGAAAATGCCTCTGGGATTTCAGACATGGTGCCACTCTACATATTCAACGTCACTGTTATAGGGAGACCACACCACAATTATCGAACTTTCAAATGTCTATGAATTTTTACTGTAGCCAGATGAGATGATTTTTTCCTGATTTCATCCAGGAAAAGAAATATGTAAGAGAGCTGAAGTTCAGCGCTTCCTAATTTTTCAGAAAAGCTCTATTGATTTAGGGGATAAGCCAGTGCAATACTGTGTCCTGAACTACAGGAGAAATATGCTCTGTTTGATTTCTTTTCTAGTAGGAAGGTCATATAAGAGGAAGTGCAGCATCTAGTTCAAGCACACCAAAAGCAAAATCTGGACTGTAGCTGCAGGTAATAAATTCATGCTTATTCCTGGGAGCATATATCTGATAATTAAAGGCAGAGCTAGGGGTTTAACTGGAAGATGTTTGGCTAAAATCATACATTTTCAAGAAATTTCGGCTTTCAATTTTTCCTAGCATGGCAGAGGAGAGAATAAAGATAATTCTAAACCTTAAAATTCATCACAATGTACTTAAAACAACTGGATTACTAAACACAGTGTGAAATAATGTGAAATATTAACATGGAATAGGAAATGCCATTATCAATATAAGTAATGACCACAATGAGAGAGAAAATGGTCTTCTGACGTATGAGACTTTCTTAGATTTCTGTGCTTTGTCATACCCACACTGGACAAGAAACTGAATCTCAAAAATATATAATGAGAAAAAAATCTGCTTCAGTTAATAACCAACTTAAGTATTTTTTCCAATAATTTTCAAAGGTTTCACTTAAATTTGGGCCATTTTCAGGTATATTTTAATGGAATTTACATGTCAAAATCATTAATTTATATTTTCATAAATGACAGAAGGAAACAATACTAAAAATTTCAAAACCACCCTTTTCACAATAGTATATGTATATATTTGTTTGCTTAATTTTTTTTTTTTTTTTAACTAATACCAAGACTTTCCAGAAAGAAGTTTTGGATTTGAAGAATGAATGCATTTCAACACCACTATCAATGTACAATGATTATCTGAGAAAAAAAATCTGCTTTTTTTTCTATTGCTAGCAGTATAGCCCATGAAGAGAGGAGGGAGAGCAGGGGGATAAGGTGTCTATCATCTTTGCCTTCTATGGGGGATTTTAATCTTTGAATAACATTGGGCATCAGCTGTAACATGTATGAATTAATCACCTTATTCATATAACTGTTTACTTTTATTATACGTCTAAAGGAAATTAAATGAATTTGACCTGTTTCAGCATTTACAGCTGTGTTTTTGAAGAAATTTTATTGTGAGTTTCAAAGTTCAAAAAAGGCTATATTTTGTTTCAGGTATTTGGTTTGTTCTGTTTGAAGACCGAGACATGAGCAAATTCATCTGAAAGAAAGTTTTAAATTTGCCATTCATGTATGAGTTCTGCAACCATTTTGTCTACACTTACATTTTTCAACTACAGATGACAAGTTAGGTTTGGAAAGTAAACTCTTTTTCTTCATGTTAATATTTCCAAAACCAAAAAGGGAAATGTAGTTGCAGTTGCTTTCTCTGTTTGATGGTAGTCTAGTACAAAAGAAATTTGGAATTAGAATTTCTGGTGTGACCAGCTCTGTACACAAATTAATGAAAAGAACACAGAAGATATGAACTAATCTCAATTTGTAGCCTAGTGTGCCATCATCACGGAGATGATCTTATTTGTACTTATAATAAAACAGATAGTCAAATGCAAATTCCTTAAAGGAAAATGAAACTGTCTCCATATTCTTATCTGCCACTGTTAGCATTTTGTTAGCTTTCCTCCTTTCAGAACAGTCCATGGTAAACTATCAGAAAATGAGTAAACACAATGCCTAAATTTCATGCATACTTGCATAGACCAAAGACATTATCATTGTGATACAGAATGGGATTGGAAAAATATGCAGCCCTTGGAAATGGATTAAATGCACATACATTTTGTAATGAGTGACTGTAATGAAAGTCAAATGAATTATAATAAAATATAGAGTTTTAAAAAAGAAAACTACTCAATGCATAATGTTGCTAAGAAAACATTTAACAGTTTCTCACTGCACGCTATTGTCAAAGTAAATAACTACCAAAGACAAACTTACAAAGTGGTTTTAACTCTAATGTGATGCAGAAAGTCAGTCATTTAATTTGTTAATTAGTATTATGCCAGAAACTATCTATTCAATATGAAGCAAATATGTTTACAATCTTATCTGCCATCTGTTTAATAGATGGGAGAATACTTAGAGCTGGGATTCTCAAAGAGGGCTGTTGAAAATTTGTTCCACAATTAGTGGAGCAGATTTTTTAATTCTAAAGGAGTTTTTCATGCTCAGGGAGCACCTCTATGAAGGAAACTACATCACAATGCTGCTGTTCAAGATGAGTGATTGCTCATAGCTGCTTCTGGCAGATGCTTCCAAAATACAGAAGTACATCTATCTATCTATCTATCTATCTATCTGTCTGTCTGTCTGTGTGTCTGTCTATCTATCTATCTATTTTTTTTTAAAGGAAAAAGAAAAAAATTTAATGCATCATTAGATCCAGAACATAAAAGCAGGTTTTGTGAGGAGGTTTCTATGACCAATTTAATGGCAGCACAATATATAAGTCTGAGTAGTTTCAGCACTCTTCATACCTTTCTATAATCAGCAATTTTGCAAGGATTCTTACAAGGAAGCCCACAATTATGCAGTACACTAGCCATTAAAGTGAATTCTCAAGGTGCTTTTTAAACTGCATATTAAGAATGGGTATTAGATCATCATTTGGGAGGTGGATGAAAAGAAAAACCTGGATAAGAGAGCATTCTTCCCAGGATTATTATTTCTCTCTTTGCCCCATTTTAATGTATTTTAATTTTGAGAACAGCTATATTGTTGCCTAATACTGACTAATACTATTGTTATTATATATTAGAGGAAAAATTCAGTCCAGACAAAACGGCATTTCTTTTCTGAAAATTAAAAATATTTTCCTGGTTGGGTTATAAAGATCAAAAATAAGAACTGAGAAAATATTAGCATTGATTCTTAAACATAGTTTTTTTAGCTTTTATGATTTTAATTTTTATGTCTATGATGTGACAGGACTGCCTTTTTAGCTGCAATTGATTTCACTGAGTATGAATGAAACATATTTGACACCAAAGGTGAGAGACACATTTTAAATGGAATGCTAAACTTATCATGATTCAAGGATTTTTTTTATCTCCCAGCAAACTTGAAACCAGGCAAATTTTCAGAGTAGGTATGAAATAAATGTAAATGATTTTCATAATGAGGTTGAACATTTTTACCTTTCTTAGAATTTTTCTGTTTCTGAATTACTATTTTTAAGTGCATAATATTTATAGGTCATTATTTGTAAGTGTAAAATAGTTATAGCTGCACAAATAAAATATGATGCTTACAATGTAGTAAAACAAAGCCATTAAAATTTTTAGAGCAGAGATGTGCTCCTTACCAGAATGGAGAATGTTTTAAAAAAGTCTTTTTGAAAATTGTTTCTACTATATTTTGAATAGAAGTGATTTTGCTAGCTTTCTTTACCTACCTACTGAAAATGATAAACTTTGTGTGCAGGATTTATTTACACTGCCTTGTGTACAACTCATTTTCCTGAAACATTTGTGAGATTTTAAGCACCAATGTGTCAACAGGTGAGGTGGTGCCGCAAAAAATGGTGGAGATTTTTTTGGTTCACTGCCTTCTGTAGGACAGCAACCCTTGAGATTTGAGCCCCGAGTGTCAGCTTTGCATAGCACAGCATACATCCACACTGAAGTACAGTGTAACAATATTTTCTGTCAAATGGAAATATTTCTCCTCTTCATTTTCAGGCAGCAGGTAAGAGCACTTCCCTTAAAACTGATCTCTGCCCCACTGCCCCTTCCCCCTAGGATAATAACAATTAATTGTGTAGAAATTTGCAGCATAGCTTCAGTTTCAAAAGGGCATTCTGAATTTTAAAGCTGTTATCAGTTTTTACATTGCTGTTGTACACAATTGTAGAGAACTGACCTCTTAAGCTTCATATCCTGAAGCAGCTTGGTGAAGGGGGGAGAAGAAGGAAAGCTTTTCTGAGCCCTGGGACCCTTCTGTGTAAACAACATCCTTTGTAGCATGCCCAGCTTACTCTCTTGACATTTTTTTTTGTGATACCCTTATGCGACAAGAGAAGAATTGGTGGGGAGATCCAGCTAGTTTAGTGTTGTAACAGGATTTTGACCCTGGTGCTTCCACAGCGGTGAATGTTTAACCCCAAGAATATCTGCAGCTGCTGAATATACGAATTTATAGAAAATGAAACAACAGCAACTGGTTAGGTCAGGAACTCGGCATCTGTGATTTGGCTGCAAAGACTTTACTATGCACGCTCCATCCGTTCTACCTCTCTTCCTTTTCCCTTCTTCCCCCAAAATTAATTGCATTTCTAGCTAACAAGGTTTAGTTACAGAGGCACCTAACTCCTTCAAACCTTTTGGACACAATACAAAAGTCCAGTAGTAGACATTACAGGATTAAATCCATTGTAACATTCTAAAAATCAATTCATCTGTTCCTAATAGTGTTTCAATAGTATCCTAGTAACCTTTTCTGTGAAGCTTCATATGGTCTGTATTTGCAAACACTATTAAAAAAGGCCTTCTTGCTTTAAAAAAAAAAGGCTAAATCTCTTCACTGAGCTGCTGGAGAGGTGCAGACTCCAATGTGGGCAAGTGTATTTGCCAACATGCCATATGGGAGCCATGGTTGGGACTTTTTTTTTTCTAGAATAATTAAATGTTGATGGCAGAGTTCAAATGGATCATTAAAATTCAAAAGTGTAAGAAACAGATTTTTTCTTATGTTGCTGAACGCTCCAGAGGGCTGAATAGCTAGCAGAAGTGAGGCAGGCTGCAGCAGTGATCAGCGTGTGCTGTGATGGTACTAATTTGATCATAATATAGTCATCTCTGAAGATTACAGCTATTCAATTAAATATTCTAATTAACCTGAAGTATTAGGCAAATGATACTAATTACAAATATTCTCCTGAGATTCACAGCAATGAAAATCCCACTTGCAACTGATACTTCTAGCCAATGTTTCGTAACACAATGTCCTATATCATAGGCTTTCAGAATATTAAAATGCAGTTAATTTGCCTAAACCTCATTTGTTTAATGGCATTAGCATTTTGTTTGAAATTGTAATAAACGTACATCCCGCTTTCAAGTAAAATTTAAAATGAGTGTACTCTTGGGGTAACTTAAGATTCCTGTTTACAGACCTAGCACTTTATTCAGTAAGCGGAACAGTTTGAGCTTAACTTTCAGCCATTAAACATATTGAAATTGTTTAAAAATGCTAATAATTTGTCTTTTCAAATAAGAAAAAAAAAAGGATATTTTGCAGTAAAATTTCATGATGTTACCCATGTGACCAGTTTCCTACTGTGAGGGCCCCAATGCTTGAACTTGCCTTGTAGTTTTTTAGTAGAATGTTTGTCTTTTGTAGGTTGTTGGTTTCTGTTTGCTTTTTTAACTCCCTCTCCAGACAAAGCCACAGGGACCTTCTTTTTTCATTCTCTGCCTTTCTCTCTGTGCTCCCTTTCACACTGCGTGTGGACTTGAGGTTGGGGGTGCCATGGCTTTTGGGGGCTCTGATTCCTGCATGGTTCTCCTGCACACCTGGCACTCGAGGGTTCTTCTTGCTTATAGTGACAACCCAGCTGCTTTACCTATTACTGCACTGGGAACATAACCAGGTTGTCTATATGAATTAGATAGAATGGTGCTTGGAAAATACAGCACAAGGCAGATCACTCGGCTAAAAAAACCACAAAAAACACCCCGGGGCTCCTGACCACCTTTTGTGGTGAGTTTTGCTTGTTTGTTTGTTTTGTCATGGCACGAATGGGGAAGGCAGACATTACCAACCAACATAAGTGGCTACTTAAAAAATAATCAGTTTCTAACAGTTATAGAAACAGAACAAACAGCAGGTTTCAAGTGCTGTTTATGAGCCTCTTCTATGCCCATCACCTTGTTAGAAGGCTAAAGGCATGGGAAGGTTTTTGGCTTTCCACATCTTGCCTGTTGATTCTGTATGCATATAACCTTTAAAGTACAAAGATCATAAAAAAAAGCTACCTAGTTGTAGTGTAATTTATTGAATTTCCTTATAAAATTTATATTAATTATATTATATTATATTATATTATATTATATTATATTATATTATATTATATTATATTATATTATATTATATTATAT
>VZRL01004259.1:409918-437389 GCA_013397895.1 Origma solitaria | reverse complement strand
TATATTATATTGCATTGTATTGTATTGTATTATACTATATTACATTGCATTGCATTGTATTATATTAATACTGTTGCAAAACCTTATATAAGTTTAACTGATATAACCAATGTCTTCCTGTGATTGTATTCCCCTTCCTCAGTTCCTTACATATTTGTCTGAAAGAGAATAAAAATGCTAATCCTCTACCTGGTACCTCAGTCTGTCAGGGATTGTTAAGGGCTAAAAGCACATGAAGAAAAAGATTTTTAGAATTTCAGGATTTTCAGAACTGAACTACAGCAATAGTTCAAAAAAGCAAAAGCAATTTTACAGTATGAGTGACTGTAATTTTCATGTTGCAATTGACCAAAGTATAGTTCAATGTTTGTAGTGGAAACACTGGAAGAATTTGCAGCAGGACAGATCTTTCCATGACAATTTCCAAAATATAAAGAAATGTAAGTACTAGTTCTCAGATCTCAGAAAATTTAGTACAATTTGCATCTGAAACACACTGAAATCATTGGACCTAAACTTCAAGAAGAGGGAGACTGCAGAGATGGCATCATGCTGCCATATGACCTTTCACAGAGCAAGAAGGAGACACAAGGGAGCATGTAGTAAACTCAGGATAAAAAGAAAATCTGGGCAGACTGTGTGTAGCCCTTGAGAGGCATGTAAGGACTGCGGGTTTTGTTTGGTTGCTCGATTTTGATGCTTTTCTTTGGTTGCTTACTTTTAACTCTTACGTAGCTGTTTTTCCTTTTCTGCCATTCGAGCTTGTTGAAATTATTAAATGCCCTTCTCTTTCCTCGCTGAATTAATTGAGGGTTTATATCACCTTATTCTGATTTGGAATCAGCTGATAGTTTGCAACTCTCCTTAGGTCAAGCACATACATTAAGATGCACTATGATTTTGGAATAGGATATGAAATGCATTTAATCGATCTGTATTAACACAGATTCATGTCTATATAGTAGAAGTCTCTATTTAGGAGCATACTTCTGGACTGAGCTCAAGAAAGTTTTGAAGTATGCAGAGGTATAACAAGAACAGACAAATTTCAAACAGAGTTATATTCTTTCATCTGCTCCTCTTTTTGTTGTGTGCTGTGGAGGACCAGACACATCCACTGACGTGGAGGAGCAGCAGAGGGAAGGGTGCGACTCACAAGGGGTGAAGCATGGCACAGTATGTGCAGCTGACTCCTCAGTGAGTGCTCTCACTGGACCTGCTCAAACGGGACAGAGAATTGAAATTAAAATGAGGAGCCAGCTCAGAGATTGCAGGAAAGGTGTTTTCCTGGTCCAGATCCCTATTTTGGCTATTACTCTCAGCCCTCATTTAAATTTTCAGCAAAACTGTGAGATGAGCAAAGCCAAACAAGCAAACACAACAGGGAAACCACCAAGAAAAAGATAAGGAGAAAAAACAAAAAAAGAAAAAAATTGAGGAAAGAGGAAAGCAAAAGGAGAGGAGGAGGAAGAGAAGCTGCAGAGTGTACATCCATATGTTTTCCTGTGGGAGCTAGCTGCAGCTCTCTAAAGAATCACTGAATTGCTATGAAGAAATAAACACATTGCACTGCCATATTAGCACCTGAACAAAATACTGTATACATATATGTCATAAAGGAGAATACATTCACATTTACATGTAGTGTAAGTGACCAAAATGGCATGGTTTTTATTTATGTGGGGAGTTAGTGCAGTGATCTATAGGTACAATCTTCTTGTGGGGCAATGAATTACTAGAATGATTTACTTTTGTAAAGGAAATGAATACACTGATGTAATAAAATTGCCATGTACTTCATTGATCTCCTTGCTGCAGAGTAAGTGAGGAGGAAGCAAAATTTATATTAAACTAATATAAAGGAATAATAACTGAACAAGAGTTAATATGACAGAGTAAGGTATATATTTATAAAGGAAATAAATACAGTGAAGTGATTGCTTTCATGAAGGGACAACATTTAAAGGAATCATTTCCACACCGACACAACCAGGAAGATTCGTAGGTCATGCTTTGTAAAGTAGGGAAGATGGAGCAGTGCAGAAAGTACAATGACAGGAAATCTAATTATATTATTAATTTTTGCTGACCACAAATATTACATAGCAAAGATGTGCCTATCTGCACAGCACAAATGACAATGATATTGAAAATGAAGGGCTTGCTCAACATGAAAGAGACATGAAGCAAACTCAGGCTGCTCTGTGGAACCTGCAGGGCACTTGGGCCATCACCAGTAAAGGTCAGCAGAATGATTTCCTCAGTCCAGCTGGTGCAGATGCTGGGGTTTGCCCCATACCATCCCCTGGATAATCAAACCCAAATATCTACCTTGAAAATGTATGGGTGGTGAGAGTTATAATGAAGGCAGGATGTCAAACTGAATAAAATGGAGAGTAAGGAATGAGCCAGTCTGGGAACTTGGAGGTTTTCAACATATAGTCAAAGTCCTGCTTAAATCAGTGACCTGGATGATTAAGCCTTTTTATCAGACTGACTTTATATTAAGTCAGTCTATAATAGTAGTTCTAAGGTAAACAATGCCATAAAAGTAAAAGCCAGTTCTATACAAAATGTCTCAGCCCAAGCTTGAGTTTTTGGTTTGACGCAGCGATTTCCTGTGTGGGAGGGGTGTGGATATTGTCTGTACTGTGCTGATGGTTGGGCCATTGGTTGTAGTGGTCTGTGTAAGCCTAATACTCTTGAGTTAGACCCAGTCCTTTCTTGCTTCCAGTCAGAAGGGATGGAGAAAGGGGAGAGAGATATATGAGATTAAAAAGAAGGTCTCTTCTTCTGAAATACTCATCCCTGCCTTCATTCGTGACCCCATTAGAGGCTTTTCTAATCAAGTGAGGGTACTCCCTAAATGCCCTCACACTTGTCATGTCTGATTGTGTTGACCCAAAATACGATAGAGAAATAAGCAATGCACCTGTCTGCAAGACTCTAAATGAGAAACCGCGTAGACAGCAGGACCAAGCAAGGGCAGGTTTTGATGCATCTGATCTGGAGACTCACTCCAGTAATGGGCACAAAGAAGCCTTCAAAAAGTCTTTAATCATGACCCATAAACTCTGTTGTCTTCCATTCCCAGAGAGATCTCCACACACTCCAGCAGCTCTATCACATAAAGGAAGATTCCTTCTCATAAAACAGTTTGGTTGGAAGGGCCTTTGAGTCTCATCTAATTAAAAACCCCCACCTACCCTCCCCTCCCCGCTGCCCCACCTTACATGAACATGGAGACCTTCCACTAGGCTGCATTGCTCAAAGGCTGATCCACCCTGGCCTTCCCATCTTCCCATCCTTTATCCTGTCCTTCTTCAAGAGCCTGTATGCCCCCTCATTGTAACACTGCAGTCATGGGAGCCAGCCCACCACATCTCTGTGATTCCCAAAGGATCACCTCACTGCCACTGCACAAATTCATTGTGTTTATTGCCCACACTGCATATATTAGTACACAGTTTTCCTCTTCAGAACTCAGATACAAAGGACACATAAAAGATAGCTAGAGGATGCTTGATGTAAATAGGTAGTCTAAATAAAATGGTGAAGATCAGCATAGAAATTGCAATTTAATGCGACTATATACTTTTAAGGTAAGATACTACAATGCATGAAAATAGATTTCACTAAATGGGACATTGTAGCTTTAAAATTACATACCTTCGTAAGAAGCTGTGTTAAACTATGGTTAATCTTTCTAACCCACCTTAAATCTGAATCTTAACTTTTTGTCTCTGCTAAGTCTCTTGAGGACATCTGTGTTATACGATGAGTAAGTAAGTGAGGCCTTTCATTGTTCCGTAAATTCATCATGATTTAGTGCTTTGAAATACTATAGTACCTCAATGAGAATAAATGCAACTGTTCAGAGGGGAAAACCTAGAAAGCCATGCCACAGACATTACTGGCAGTGTTATAATTCCCACAAAAAAATCAAAGGTTGACTCTTCCTTTCTCCTGGTACTACAGCCTGAGCAGAGCAACAAAGCTATGGAAAGAATTTCCTGGGGCATTGAGTCAAATTTGTACACATCCATGGAAAAGCATTTCATAAAATCCTGTTTATCCAGATGAAGGTTTTATGGTCGTATGCCCTGGGTGTATTGCATGCCCTGCTCCTGTTGGAAGGCTGCTAGGGAACAGTGACCCAGAGCATCTTCAGTAGTTGTCAGAGATTGATCCGGAACACGCATCTGAGATGACAATTTGGGTTTAGATATCAGGCAAGTTCCAGCAGGTGCTTAACCCAGGGGATCCAAAGCCACAATGAGCCCTTCGGAAAATTCTGGATTCTGTTTCAAATTTTGGAGCAGCCCAAAGTAGGTTTATGGGCAGCCACCCATCTCTTAATAAATGCAGGCTGGGGTTAGATGAGTGTTTTGTGGAATAGTTTCATTGTGGTGTTAGGAGGGATTGCTTGTCAAGAGATCAACTCTTTAAAAAGAAATGAAGCTAGTGGAAAAAACAGGCATTCTTGATAGTTTTACTTGATTGTCTAGCATGTGAAATGTTAGTGGAACTACTCTGGGCAGCACCTTATCCTTCATCTGCAAATAGCTGCAGCTTTATTAAATTTATTTTCAACTTTTTCTAAATTCCCCTATAATTTCTAATTCCCCTTTTTAAAATCATAGCTTTCTCTCTCTGATGCCATTCCAGTGACCAGCAGGACTTACTATCATAACTTTGCTTCCTAGAATGGCAGTGTTTTGCCAAGCAGGCCAGCCAAATTGTTGCCTCTGATGATTTTTGGCAGTGAGTTATCAGTCTGTAGGGTCACAAAACTAGCGCATGCATAACTAAATTTGTCTAAGGGAAAAATACAACATTCAAATAACACTTTTAACCCACATATCATGAATTTTTAATATTATCACATTGCTTGCAGCTTCCAAACACCTGCTACAGCCAGAAAGTCAGGGATTTTTACCCAAAGTGAACTAGACCTCTATAACACCTCATTTTAGTACTAACATATGCACTCTTAAAACGTTTATATGTGATTCATAAAGAGTACATTCATTCCATTGTGCATACAGGCACATATGAATTTGGGTGCACATATACATAAATTGTGTAAATATTTAGCTATGTACCTCCATCATAGTCATTTAAGTCTATGTATCTTTTTCCTAGAAAGGCAAATATTATAAAAAGTCTATTACCTATCTGGATGGTCACATCTAGCAGAGGGCCTGCAATTATGCAACTATTTTGAAAACAACCCCAAGTCCTCTAAAATAACAACTGTGCAACTGATGCAAGGAAAATAATTCTACTCAGAATAAAATCAGTATGAAATCAGGCAAGTGTGAACGCCTGCAAAGTAACTATTTTGTTACATCTTTTTATGACATAATTATATTGATCTGAAAGACACTCATCCAGAACCACAACCTTTTATACCCAAAGAAAAAAACCTGTATAATCTTTTCAATCACTTGATATTCATGGTCTTACTCAAAGGTCTCTGAATATGTCATGTGTGTAATACCAATGCAAAATTTGGCACTATAGTCACTACCAGCAATATGTTTCAATAAGGTAATTTTCTTGCTGCCTAAGAACATCAGCAGGGTGCAATCCTGAACAAAAACAGACTATGACATCTTATTCAAGCATACCTCTGGAGGACAAAACTATACTTTATTAAAGGAAAATGGGATTTCAGGATTGTTTTGACAAGCGGTAAAAGCATGTACCTCACTTTACATACAGTAGAGAGTTTTAAATTCAAAGTGCTTGTGTAGCCATCGTTAAGTAAAGGCTGGAAGAAAAATACTGCCATTGTAACTGGGTTATGCAAATATACACATGATGCCTACAATCTCTATTGTATGCATTTTTGTACTGGGCTACATGATATGAAACTAAGATTTAAAATATAATTTTCCTTCTTTCATCTGTAAAGAAATACTTTTCTGTACTTATGAAGGAAGCACACGTTTATTCTTTGTATAGTTGGCATACAGATCCTTTTTAATATTAGATATGAATATTCATTTCCACCAAGCATTTTTGGTTTTATATTTTGCTTTTATATTTTGCACTAAAATCAGCCTTTTCCTGTGCTCCCTACCACTTCCATGAGTTATTTTTATGGTGGAGTGTCTTTTTTAAGGGAAGGGGAAACAGTCCAAATGATGCATTTAAAAAAAAAAAACCCTCTAAATTTAATTATAAAGTATATACATTCTTAGTGTTGGATTCTCCCTGGAGTATTAAGATACCAGGTCAGATACTGAATAGTGCTCAACAAATCTCTTGTGAAATACTAATCATGTGGTGGTGACAGATCATATAATAATATATTTTTGTCACTGATTTCAGGAGGGATAGAATCACTGCTTAGGACCATCTGCCTTCCTCTAGGATCATATTTATGTTTACACTTTCGAGTGGTTGGTGACCATGTGTAAAATCTGCTCCTAAACTTGAAAAACACAGATATAGTGCTTTGTGCATTTAGTAACATATTGATATGGAGAGCATGAATTGAGCAGTTTGGAAAGATTGCAAACTAAGAGGAGGCTGTGTCATTATAGCTCTAAGTGAAAACATCCAAAAAAAAAGTCACCGATACTCCCTAACATTTGTTTCATAAATTACCACCAGATTTGTTGTCATTTGTTTATCTGAAAACAGACTTATGCTCTGTTATTTGAAATCTGTAATGTTTTGTTTCTCAAAAGCAAGCACATTCAGAATAGTATGCAATATGACAAGCATCTCTCCTGGTAATGCACTGTTGGAGTGGATGTAGTACAAGACTGAGCATACTTAATATACATAGTGCCAAGGTTATTTGGAAGATCCTACCCTAATTTATTTGACTAATAACGCTATTAAGCAGCTAATAGGGCGATTTTAACCAAACTGAAATCTTCAAGTTATACAGCTTACCTCAATTATCACCTCTGTCAGATGAGAAATTATTGATGGCTGCTTTGGACTAATCTCCTTGAAATCCATACTACACTTTATTACTGCTGTTTCTGCATATTCAAAATGCCCATCACTGCAAAGGGAAAATGTCATCAGCAAACTGGAGGTTTGACAGCAGGACTGAAAGGGATGCATGCTAAAAGAAATTACAGTGATGGATACCTTAGCATAGCTGTGGCTGTTGAGGTGAGTGATGTTGGACCAAGAGCAGTTTGTAAACTGATTTGTTTTTATTTTCATTTTCTTTCCTTCAGAAGAAGCACTTCAAAAAAATTTTTTTGAAGATGTTAAATTCAGCTTTAATTTTTTTCATTGGTACCTCCCTCCCTGAGAAAGTTATTAAGACTATTTATGAAGAGACTGTCGAGGAAGCGGAGAATGAGTATTTTTACTCTTTGGAGCTACATAAAGCCTTTGCAGACATCCCTTTAGCAGCCATGTTCGGGTAGCTACAGTCAGCAGCTTTGCTAAAGGCAATTTACTGACAGAAATATTTTGGTTTGTATTCTGGTTTGATTTTATCTGGTCATTCCACCAGACACTTGTACATCACTCCCTCCCCAAGACTAACAAACACAGTACATTGACAACCAGGTACTACAGAAAATGTTTAGTAGAAATGTCACATCCTCATTGTCTCTGTGCTGTGACCTTCCAGCCAGGCTCACCTGGTACTTTACTTTTTGCATGGTGTCTTCCTCTTTATGTCAGTAACAAAACTATTTAATAATCTCTTTTCTAGCCAGATTCTGGCATTCTGAAGTACAGTTTCATGGTTCTTCCAAATATTTGACAGGGTGTTTGAATTATACTGGGAATTGTACTGGGGAAGTGAGTTGGGAAGAATCTCAAAATTATCAAATAACAGAAATTAGCACTTGAAAAAAGGATATATACATACACACAAGCATATATACAGATATATTCCAGTGTCTGGTATCTTATATATGACTAAAATACATTTTTTCCATGACAAACTTAGCTGTACTTAACTGTATGCTTAAACACTGTGGAGGAAATAATTGTCTTGACCTCTAGTAATGAGCCATTCTTGTGTTGAAATGTAAAGATTTATACTCTTGGCATTTCTTATTTGAACTAATGAAACCAAAGAGGTCACTGTGTATTCATATAAACGCCTGGACTAATATAAGTTTATTTTCACCTATCTTTTAAGATTGACCTATATCATGCACTTTATAGCAAACCTTTTATTGCATAAACTTCCAAAAGAAGGAATAAACCGCCAAAGCTGGTAAACCCTCTGCACATGGAAATCTTTTTTATGGTTTTTGAAAGAGCACATCACACATATACAGACAGCAATGAAAAACAATTTGTAGGGTAGGAGGTGCATATATTTGGTGGGGTAAGGAAATACACATCGTATTTTTCCAGCCAACATGAGTTTAGTAGTCTTACCATTTCCAGTTATCAAAACCTTGAATCCCATCTTTCTGTCTTTGTCTCCACTTAATGCAGTAAGCAATTTTAATATAAAGCAAAACTTCATTTAATATGATAAGTTAAAAGTGCACATTTCATTTTGGTTTTTTAAGTCCGAAAATTTGAAGCCTAGTGATAACTGTGAAGGGGAGGAGGTGTGGGGCGGAGAGGTGAAACAATTATGCCAAAAGGCAGAAGGCTAAAGCAGTTAAAGTTCACTAAGAGGTATGAAGAGAGTAAAAGCAGTGAACAAGACAATGGAAAGAGTGGAAAAGCTGTGCTGGTCTGAACAAAGAAGGGTTAGACCTGAGGAAGAGGAATGATAGCAGAGGTTAGTCTCAGCACTATGAATTCATTTCTTCTGTGTGATTTCTGTCATGCCTGTTCTAAGTAAAGGAACACCACTGGAACAAAAGAGATACCTGAAGCATCAACAATTTTACTTGCTGCTGAAAAAATAAAATTATCTGCAATATGTGGCTAACCTCTCAGCTTAAACAAAGGAAATCTGTGAAATCTACAAGTTTATTCACTATGTATGAAGTTAAATATTTACTTTATTCTTTTAGGGCCAGGGCTCATTGAAAGATATATATTTACAGTATCTTGAAAAATATATAAAGAAATGCCTATATAATTATATTACTAGAAAACTGGGAAAACTTACAATCCATTTACAATTTTGCTGCATTATTATCCTTCTCTCCTATCTCTCAGAAATTCTAACAAAGCCCTAATTTTTCATGATGACTTAATCCTGAGGTATTGCATAGTACTTCTCATAAACTGTAGAAAAACCATGTCTCTTTAGAGGAATAGTCCTGAAGCGTTGTGATATAGTGCAATACTGTTGTTCAAGGATTCTAAATAGAATGATATAAAGCCAAAACTTTTACAAAATGAAAGACAGAAAAATATTAAAGTCCATATTTTTACTTTTATTTTTATGGCTAACTATTGCCAAGTCACACTTAGGAGGTTCCCTACTTCTACTTGGGACATACAAGGCACATTACTTTTTCAAAGGCCTTAGAGGACAGTTTCTGGAAGGAAAATCTATGAACAGACTCAAATATTGTTACTGATTTTGAGTTATCAGAAATAAATATTAAAAAATGCAAGCACTGTGAAAGGATTAATGTAGTCTCCAACTAGAGTGTTATGCTTGTGGAAGGGCAAGAGCTCAGCCTAACTCACATACGGAAAATAGCTTGGAGATGAAAGCAAATCTGTGTGGTCCAAGCTGTCTATAAGCTACTTTATGTAGAAATCTCATAGCTCTCACATATTTAATACAGCTCCACAAGGATTGTATTATAGGCTCCAAGAGATTCAGATAATTAAGAGCCTTTGTTTACAGCAGGCATGCAGGGGATTGCATTCCACCAGAACCTACCAAAACACAAGGATTTCTAAACTTCGGAGAAACCTCAACTCCTTTAACTTAGGCATAGCTTCCTCCTGTTGATGGCAAAAGCTTAGTTTTACTGCCATTAGTTATTACAAGCACAACTAAAATTTCCTTGTGGCATTTGACGCAATTATTCTTTCTGAATTGAGTATATTTCCACTGAATCAGATCTTGTCTCTACCTAGAAAACATATTATAGACCATTCTTATACCCCAAGGCTGAAAAGGGACATGCTCCTACTACATGCATACTTCACACCTAATTCTAACATTCAGTTTTCATCATGGTTTTTGATAATATTTTTCACTTTCAAATTTGTGAATGGGACTTGGAATGAGAAGTGCTTGAAAGTAATCTTCTTCACTTGATATTTTCATCTCAGTTTTTTGAATCATGTGTTTCAGACAACTCTGAGAAGGCTGAGATAATTATCCCAGCTTTTGAATATTCATCCAGAGGAATCAAAATTAAAAACAGAGGCTATTACTGGGAAATGGATTCTTCTGTACTTCTATATATAAATTCTGTTCTCTAAGAATAGCTGTATGCTATGACAGAAGCACCAGGTGGGGTAGCAGAAGGAATTACTTGACCTGTGGATTCATTATTGTATGGCTTTATTTCTGATACATATATAATATGTATATTCTGATCTATGTGTATCTCCTTCCTTATTCATCACAGCTGAAAAATACTGTGTGTTTATGCTGCATACTGACAAAACTGTCAGGGCAAAGGTAAGGTGCCTAAAAAAGGACTAAAGGATATATACAAAGAGAGAAGAAGTTGCTCAGAAAAAAAGAAGTCCTTAGAGTTTGTCAAAGATAAATAAAAGTTACTAACTTGCAATTTAGATTGCCATGTGTGTTTGGGCGAAAACCCTGTTGTTGGTGGTGACATCAGAACAGTTAAGCCTTCAGTTTACCAGGCTGAATAAACCACTTTTTTTTTTTTATTTGTTTCTGCTTTTTGCTTAACTTTTTGTTCCCCTACCCATCCTTCCTATGTTTTATTGGCAATTTATACAGTCAGCAGAAGACACCAAAGCCTTAGCAACAAGATCTTCTGATGTACAAACAAAATGCATTTAATTTGACTCAGTGTATTACAAGCATTATAATCCCTCTTCTGATTTCAACATGATCGACTAATCTCATCTGCTCAGAGGGATAAGCCTTGTCTCAGCCATGATGACAGGCTTAGAGAATGATAAAAATTAGGGCATTCTCACAGATTATATACTGTAACAACAGATAAGGCTTATGAATAAAGAATTGACTACAGGTGGTTATTTGTAGAAATGTACTAGATTAAGGGGTTAATGTTAGAGAAGTACAATGTCATTTGTAGTTAAATCATAGATACACACAAGTGTGGGAAAATCTTTCTCGCCTGTGTAAACATCAGGGGAGATGAAGCAAATTTCATAGCTCGTTTCACGAGCAGTCAGATTGAGCAAGTACGTTCTCAATAAGGGGATAACCCTAATTTGCACTCCAGAAGTTCAGTTTGATAACTACTTGTCTTGGGCAAAACAGAGAGGCAAAAGAAGTCGCCTGAGGCGAGACGGCAAGAGAAGTATTACTGTGGTTTTTGTAACTGTCTGGAATGCTTCAGCTTAGTCCCAGGTAAATTTAGTGCTTATGATTCTTCTGTTTGGATTTGAAAAGAACATATGGTACAGCAATAATGGAAGAAGTGCATGAGGCAAGGGGTAAGCTCCCTGACCGTTGAGCAAGACCGCTAGACACACACATCTCACCAGCAAATGCTAGCCTTGGGTGATTAAATCTCTGTGCATTGCTGTGAAAAAGTAATGAAACCCATATAGTAACAATGCAGGAAATGCAATTACATGCCATCTGCATGCTAGATTCACATTCAATCTTCCTGAGGAAAAAAGACCTCAAAGCAAACCTGACACGCTTCTTCAATCTGTTAAGCTTAAGTAAATGGAAGGAAAAAGTAAACAACAATTATTTTTCTTACACTTTTTATCTTTGTTTTGAAAAACACTTCCTGTATATCATATTAATATAATGTGATATGAATTGACCTGCAGACACTTAGCAGAAACATCTGCGGGGCAAAGGATTAGGTTATCACAATGTGGCACATATTACTTCAAATAATTACTTTATTTAATATTAATAAATTATATATCAAAATGATGTAATTAGACACCATACATATACAGTATAGGACAAATAATTATTATCTCTACCTTTCTTAATTATTGTAATTTACCAGATAGTCTAATCTGTTTCTTAACTTCCTAAACAAACAAGCAAACAAAAGATCTTTCTTCTGGTCTTCACTATATTTAATTGATAAGTGGTTATTTATTTTTTTGGATTTAGACTTTGCATTCTGAATAGCTCAAGAAAGCAGTCATATTTAATACTTATAATGTGATGGTAGAAAAATATTTTTTCTATCCAGTCGTTGCTGAAATTAATAGGTGGCTACAATCCTGGATACATATATTTTTCCACAAAGTTAATTATCAGAATATTTAAAAGCAACAAATTAATGAGTAGGGCTGAATTAGTTCTCAGAATGAAACACCAAGAAAACAAGTGGTTATACCTTGCAAAATAACAAAGATAACAGGAATTTACAAGAATATTGTTTCATGCCCATAATCTACTATGAGTAGATTTAGAGATAGGGGCTGGCATTATTAAGAGTTTAAGTTTAAACCACTTGAACTTAATGCAAACTGAATGAGCAAGCTGGAGAGACCAAATATCCGTTTTGTTTCCATAGGAACTCCTCCCACAGAAATCTGCCACCAAATGCTCGTTGGCAGGTAGAAATTCTCCCGAAGAGCATGTCTGGCAGCACGCACACCCGGGTGTTCCTGTTGCCACCTTTTCTCCCACCAGCAGGCATGTGCAAACCAGCCTGTGAACAGCTCTGGAGAAGTGATGCCACAGACAGCAACAGACACGTCAGTTCAGCCAGCTAGGTGTTCCTCTTATCCAGAGTAATTGATATGTACTGCTGGGAATGTGCTCCCCAGCAATCATCCTACTTAAAATGTGTGCGTCGTCTTTCGAGGATGCCAATTAAGTGCATCCTTCTGCAGTCGCTGACACTAGATTAAACCTCACGGTTTAAACAAACATTAGAACTGCATAAACCAGAAACAACATGACAAGCCTGACATTTTCCTGGCTCCTATGGCATTGCATCACTGTGCCACGACACAAAGCCGTGATGCAGCGTCCTGCTAAAGGACATCTTCTTTGATAAGTGTCATGTACATCAACACCACATGAACAATGCAGTCTCCTGGTCTGGAAATACATGTAAAGATTTGTTAAAAGATAATGATAAAAATGCAATGAAGAAAAGGAGTTGATGCTGCAGATTGTTGGTAATACTGTAAGGAAGGTTTTTAGAAAATACCTTAGCGGTTTCATAAGTTTAATTCACCTGTGAGCATAGAGTTCTGTGTGAGAGCTTGATATTAGAAGCAATATGATAATGAACCAACATCGAGTACTAAATAAGTAAAAAAATCAAAAGCATCATTTTCAAAGAAAGGTTGGAAGAACTTGCCAAAATCTGGAGTCTGAGGAAAAAAACAAGTGAGTAGTGTTAGTATAATCAGTATAGTTTTAATATAATTCTGGTTAAATGGATTAAAAACTTGTGGTTGAAAGTGTATCATCTGTTTCTGTTAACTCTGGTATATAAAACTCTTGTCACTTTGCAACTGCAAAAGAAAATAATGAGTCTTAAAGTAAGTGCTAAGAACTAGTTTATAACAGAGGTATAGTCCCAGGCAGCTGCTGCATCCAGTGCTCTCTCAGAAATTTTGTAGGTGCGCCTGCTTTTTGACTCATGGATTGAGAGAGTAGCCCCTGGAAGCTGAAAGATTGCAAATACAGGAATGTCTTAGGCCCTTATCTTTGGATCTAAGTGAGAATGGAAAGCACAACTGCTCTCCAGACTGCAGAGGTTGATTTAAGACACTTCTGCTCACAGAAGATTCCCAAGATCTTTCTCCAACTCTGTATATTTATACTGTCCTGGCAGACACAGCAGGTAGGAGATTTTGGGGAGAGGGGTATCTTGATCCCGTCACCTTTCCTCTGGCTGCCTCTGCTACATCCGACTGATGACGATTGAGAAAACTGAGAGTCTTGCACTTAGCTGTAAAACCACTCATGACCTTTTGTGAAAATGACCATAGACTTTCAGGAAGGTGCCAGCAATTCAGATGACATCACAGCTTAGGAAACTCAGTGTAACCTTGCCAAAAATCTTATGAATAACCTGATCCATTTAAATATGACCATATACAGAAAACAGGTTCTGCAGAAACACATTTGATTTTTACTTATCTCAAAAATATACTACAACAACTCAGTTCACAAATTAAAGACATTCTACTCTTCTCCCAATCACTGTGGGAAGGAAGGTTGAAACTGAGATTTCCTTTTTCTATGTCACTGCATATTATAAATGCAGCACAAAGGAACAGACTAACACAACTGTGGATGTGCAGGAGGTAAATCTAACTGTTGTAGTTTCCTATAACTGCTTTGACTAGTTAAATCTCAAAAGAAGCTATATAAAGTTGGGTTACTTTCGGTAAAATATATAGAGACTTGAAAGTAAGGTGCAAGAAGCTTACATAGTCAGACTGCTACGAGCAACTGCAATTTAAATTCCAAGTCACCTGAAAGCAACTGCATCTGTAGCAGGATAAGTTTTAAGTCCTCCCCTGATTTTTCTGTCCAGTTGCAGCTAACACCAGGCAAGTAACACACAGAGCTCACATGCAGATTAAAGGAACATCTGAAATCTGCATTAGGTCACTGATATCTTCAGTGAAAGCTAGGCCTAAATATCAGCTACTTCTATATCTTGCTGCTCTTTAAAATTTGAAAATAAGACATCCCCTGTCTTCCAAGATCTTTCCATAAAGCATGAAACTTCTTGTGTAAAGAGAAGATGGGTTGCTATATGTCTGAAATTTTTATTCAAGCCCTAAAGGCTTTTGTTGAGGGTATAAAATAAGTAAGAATGTCTATGGGGAATCATCATCTGTTTGTGGCAGGCAAGAAATTCCAAAAATGTTTAGACTGTTCTGCTCTGTGCTCCTGGAGAAAAGGTTGTATTTCCTTTTTCAGTGCCCATAATCTTTTTAGAACCTTTTCTTTATTGAGCCCATAAACATCACAGTGAAGCTGCAAATCATCATAGTCTGCAGAAACTCCATCAAGGAAGCTGCAGACTAAATGATGATGAAAAGTTGATGCTCACAACAATAGGCAGTTGACTAGCTTCATGATAGCACGCATGACATCTGAGACATCCAAAAATAATACAGAAGACTATATGGTGGGTGACATGGTCTCGATAGGATATGGTCAATGCACAGGACCAAGATCCGGGAATCTTAAACATATACAAGTTCCCTACCACTGTTCTTCACTAGTCTAATTTTGTTGAGACTGTCTTCTAATTATGCAAGTACTTTCAAAATGTCTTGTTGACAAAGTCAGTGGCTTTTCTGATTTTTGCCAGAAGTTGCCAAGTCTGAAGAAGTCAGGTATGAAACTGTATTATAAAGCAAATACCTTAAGGAAGTTAAGCAAGGAAATGAGAATGATCAGAACAGAAAACATTCTTCACTTTTGCAGAGAACTTGTCTGTCATATATAATTTCAGTGTTTTAACCTTTTAATGATAGGACTATAAACAAAATTGGCTTTTTTCAGATTCATTGAGTGCTTTGGGGTTTATATTTCCTTTGTGCAATCTGGTGTTATGTTGGGGTTATACTCCATTTTCGTTTCAGAGACTGCAAACATTTTGTCTATTATGCTGGTCAATATCCATAAGAAGATGGTAGAATTATCTATCTATGTATTTTGAATACTGATTTTTTTAATCAAAGATTTAACATCTTTTTTTATAGATAGACTGTAACAAATAGAAGAGTGAATAGATGCAAATTATATCAGCAGGTATAGATTTGTTTTATGAAGAGAAAAACTTTTTTAGAATGTAATATTTACATTTTCTTAGTGAAATGATTTTAAATGTTGCCACAAAACTTTACAAACTAAATTAGAAATATTCAAGGAATTTAGGTGCCTAATTTCTAATAATATCTCACAGTTGTTTGACACTTCAATTTCTAGCTTCCTTAGCAAATCCCATCAACCATCATCAAGTTTTCTGATTATTCTTAGAGTGAACCATGGAAACCACAACCAAACTTTATTTTCTTCCATTTTTATTTTATGACCACTTGATTTTATATAATTGAAATCAAGAATGAGTATAAGTCTGTCTGAATAGACATTATTAATATATGACAGAAATAGAAATATAAATGAAGCAACAACACTATTAATATGTTAGTTGCTCAGAGCAGCAAATGTTTAAAAAGACATGAGACAAGGCACGTACACTGTGCAATATACATGTTTATAGGTTACAGATTAAATTGCCACCATTTGCCAGCAATAACTTCATGGTGCTATAGAGAATCACCAATTTTCTGAGATACGGAGCACATAGAAATTGTTGAGATGGAGCAGCTCCTACTATATTTGGGAGAAAAAAAAATCACAAATAGGTGGCATCCAATATGTGTGGGTGGAGTATCATGCATAAAAATTCAACTGCTTCTTGCAAAAAGATCAAATTAAAAGAGCACACCATTTATTTTGTTGGTATTCCAAATAAATACATGGCTCTACAAAATTAGAATCAGAAAAGAAATTATAATTTCTATCCTAAAACCTTAGCAATCATAATATCTAATCTCATCAAGGAGTTTCACTGAAATATCTTCTAGGATGGAGGCACGGTTCTGCATAAATGAGTATTTCAGAAATTTAATTGCATGCAGATAAGATTCTCAAAGTACCGTCAGACAAAAGAAAAGAGACAAACAAGCAGGGGTCTGTAAATTAATCTCCTGGCCTTGTCAGGTGGAGTACAAGAGGACAGTAAAGCACAGACCTTGGAGTATAGTAAAATGCTTATCTCATTACTGAACAAAAATATCAGGTATAGTCAAGTGGAGACCAAAACAAGAAATGATGAAAAAGAACAGTTGAGAAGTGCATGGGAGGGCCATGTATGAAAGGTGGTGATTAGGACCAAGTTTGAGAGCATTATTTGGTGATGCATATTTCGATCCACAAAGAACTGTTTGTTCTTTCAGCTTAGCACCATATTCAATCATTATCATACAGATAAAATTGTGTAAGAAATTTCTCTTCTTTTATCAACCTTTTGAGATAACTCTTTTTCTGCTACAGAGCTTTCAAACTTTTCAACTTTCCAATTAGTACTTCCTCTAGAAAAATATGACAATTTAAACAATTTTTAGACTTTATTGCCAGCTGATATAAACTTTGAGCAATGATGAGGACAGAGCAAAGACCTGAAAATTACCTAAAGCCATCCACATCAGCAAAGGTCAACAAAATAGCTGTACTATAGTTGAAAAAGGGCTGAAGAGCTGTGCCTTTGTTTTTCAGATCACAGTTCTTCCTCATCTTCCTCAACTCTCTATCAAGCTCTCAAACATGAACATGAATATAACTTTCTATTTCTTCATATGGATTAAAAATTTATGCTTCTCAGAAATATTTCTTGAGATACAATACAGAAGAGGCAACCTTTGCCCCACCCAAATGACCCAGTGCACATTGGCAGCAAGCACCAAATCCTGTGCGTAGAGCACAATTTTTAAATCTTCTGTAGTCATATGATGAGTCAAAGGGGCAAACAAAGGACAGAATAAAAGTAAATTCAGGTATCAGAATATAGTAATAGTCAGCTACACGAAACTACCGCAATTATGTAGTTTAACACCAATTAACAATGCTCAGTGATGAAAACATTGGTCTATTTGGTTTGGTTGGAGGATCTGTGGCTCTTTCACAGCTGTTCTGGGGAAAGATAGCTACTGTGAGCCTTTGGACCCTTGGCTGTGCTGGAGGACAATTGCTGAAGCATGTTGGAGATCTTGAGGAAGAACAGGGTCTCTTGGGGGATTTAACATTGAATTCCAGTTGTTTATGGAAAATCTTTACAATTATTTTGCATGGACTCTGTCTCAATGGTAAAAGTGAGCCAGCAGTTCAGGAGTGCTGGAAGCTGAATTAAACAAAGTTCCATGGAAGTATGTCAGTGATGTTTATTATGACACATAATCTTACCCAGGAAACCTTTGAAATAACCTGTCTGATGGTTTACCTTCGAAAAATTTTCACACGCATGAAACTCAGGAGTTATACAATGGATTCTACAATTGGTATCTAACAAGAAACAAGAAATCACCAATTTTCAAAACCAAAAATTACCTTTAACATTTTGTTTCCATTTAGTGTTTTGCTTCAGGCTTCTATTTCACGAGTACTGAGAAACTTGTTTTCAAGAAGAAGCTGGTTCCACTAACAAGTCACTTGCAAATTTCTTACATATTGTCTCATCAAAAGAAGCAGATTAGAAATTTAATTATTCTGCTATATATGAACAAAAAATTAGAACGATATGATCTCACATGCCAAATAAATAATCACACCAAAAAATAAAAATACTCCCAGAGCAGAGCAGGGGAGTATTACTATTGCCAAGGGTGCAGCAATAACCTGTGTGCTTATTGGCTTTTAAAAAGCATTAAAAAAATTGCAAACTAAATCCAAACAATCATGGAATATTTGCCTCTTGATCTAAACCACTGTTACCTAAATAGTCTGACACTAACCATCACTAAAATATTAATAGCACATAAAGCTGAGGTACTTGGTAAAATAAAGTCTTTTAGGTAATTTTTTTAGAGATATGGCTCCCATTGAGGTTCATTCTAAAAATCATTCCAGAAGGCTAGTCACATAAGCTGAAATCCACTAAAATAGGCCAGTATTAACAAGAAGTATATTATTTGCCTCTTACTCTTCACTGAAAAGAAAATCAAAAGTCATCAGTCCTCCCCTCAAAAGAGTAGAAACTAATGAGGTTGGTGAGTGTGCAAGAGTGGACATATTTTATTTACCTATAAACCCATTTTGAAATACAGTAGATAAATATTACTGTTTCTATGGAAGGGAAAACTAAAGCTGAAAGCATTCACAGGTTTTGAGTTTTTATGTCCAGTTCCAATTAGAAATAGACTAAAAAAAATTTATTACCAGGTGTTAAGCAGAAGTTTCCATTGAAATCCATGAGGAACCAATGATTGATTCCCATATTGCCCCATGGCTCCAGCCCTGTCCTTGAGCACAAGTGGCCCTAGCATATCAATTAGGCTGGCAGGGCCGTATCTAAAGAAGGTGACTTAGGTAATCCACCTAAGCAACATGAACACTTTTATACCAAAATACATAGTGAACAAAAATAATAAGACTGGATTACTTAAAAAAAATGAACCCCACCATTCCTCTGTTGTTTTAATTAATATATGAATACAGGGTAATATTTTGGAAGGACTGTGTTCTTCATTTCAACTGTAGTGTTTATTTTTTTAAAGAAAATATTACTTCTATAAGAGGGAAAAAAAGAAATATCTTCCCCCCAGCTTCCCCATCCCAGTGTGACTTTTAAGGCTACAAAATGTGCCAGATTAAGAACTTGGAGTTGGAAATTCGATGTTTATCCACAGGGCATGTTCAGCATTGCCAACAGCTGTGCAACTTTTCCCAAACAATGTTCCTCAACGATGACTTGAAAGGACCACAATTAGGGGCAGCAGAATAGTTTAATTTCCATGCCCATTCAATCCTTGACTTCTCTGCTGAGCCTGCCAACTATTGCCAATTGCAATGGTGGATTTTGTGACATGGACACTTGTCCACTAAGAGCTGGACTGAGACTGCAATCCAATGTAATTATTTTCAGTCACTACTGACCTACAAGAAGTTTCAAACAAGGAAATGTTGAAGTTTTTCTGCTCTTACCAGCTCCCTCAAACAATATTCCCACTACAGCAGTGATAGCTGAAGTGTTCCCAGACAACTTCAAAAACATTTTTATAATTTTTCAAGTTATAACCCACTCCTCTGTTTAATTTGATTACCAGCTGGAAAAAACTAAAACTATAAACCTCCCTTTCAATCATATATAAAAAATGCATATTAAATATTTAAAAAAAAAAAAATTAAAAAGCCCCTGACTTGAACTGCACATCTTGTGATATAGTAAGTACGAAAATACCAAGATCTACTTTTCACAGCCACTATCTATAAACCATGCATCCTTTCCCATCATATATGAAGCTACCTTCTATTTTCTATTTTTTTTCCTCCCAGGAGCTACCTTCTGTTTTTTTACCAAAGAAAATAATTTTCATATCATTTGCTCATGCAGAGAAATATATAATTATTTTTTTAAGTTCTTACTTAAGCAATCAAGAGATAACTTGGTAATGATGGGACCAAAGTTGTGGCAAGAATGTGCAGTTCTGTTTGACCTCAGTGTATAAGTAATCCTGGCTTCTGTTTGGATGGGAACCCCAGGTGCCACAGGCACAAATCAAGAATTTATAATTGATCAATAGGTATCATTTGGCTCTAATGTTTCAAAGCTGACTTAGCAGGAAGCAAAATTATAAATAATGCTTGTTGCATTATCAGACTCAAGAAGGAATACTACCAAAAAAAAAAAAAAAAAAAGAAATTTTTAGACCAGTACTCAGGCAAACTTTCTCTGGCCTTGCTACCAGTTTGAGACAAGGGAGGAGAACAACAGGAGCTAACTGCACAGATCCCTCTAGTGGCAGCAACAAAGACGGGATTTTGGCTAAGTCTGAATGAGCAAGTCTCAGAACCAGGAGATGTGTAAGGAACATGGGAGTCTGTAGTAAGGGAACTTGTAGAGCAGGGCTGTGCAAGCTGTTCCTGCAGAAAGGCTGCCTGATCTCATCAGTACCTGCAGGACTCAGTTGTTCTGATGCTATTTAAAGTGCAACGAAATTAGAAGTGCAGGAGACCAAAGGGTGGGGAAGCAGGGTGCAGGGAAGTCATAGAGTTCTTTGAAGCTGAGCTGTGTTGCGCAGCTGGAGAGAAATACCTTTCTGCATGTTTTGATTAATGCAGGTATCCAGATGTTTTTGGGTCATTCCAAAGAATAAATTTTATATTGCCCACACATCATCCAATGCATATGGTTGTATTCGTTGCAAGAGAAAGGAACTTGTCTTTCTGCCGCAGAGATGAACTGTAGAATGGTAGAGCATGAGCTTCTGCATGTGCAGCCTGTAAAATCACCTACACTAAAAAAGAAGACCAGTTCCTTGTCTATAAAGTCATAAGGATTCAATCCTAATAAAGGTGTAATCTCACTACCCAAGATGTATGGTTTTTGACAAAACTCTTTCCAAAAGTTTAACATACTTTCATATGTCACATCTGCTCTTTGCCTTACTGTGATACTTCAAAGCATTAGTCCTACAGTAAATACAGAAGTGTAGAATAGTGCACAAATCATCCAGCCATCCTAATATGTTGAGGATCTTTTTAGAAGTCTGTTCTAAAGGGAGCAAGAGACAAGAAGAAAAATATTAGGAATATTTTTTATTATCCCCACTTATCCCCATTTATAATGGGGAATGTATTCTGCACGTTTATATCATTAAACATACAATATATTTATAATTTCACTGTAAGTTATGCAGTGGTTTATAATTTGTCTATAAATTATTTGTTGATTTAGGTATTTTTTTCAGTTCGTCTGGGTTGGTGAGGGGTATTTTTTTGAAATGGACCTTGGAGTGTGACTGCCTTCCATAGCTAATACAGGACTAGGTGAAGTAGAAGACCCTAACAGACAACAGTTATTTGGTTAATGTTAGCATAAATTTCTTGGCACACCTACATCTTGTGTCCTGTGAAAATATTTCACTGTTTATGTTTTTTACTAAATTTACTCCTCTTGATATATTATTAGGAATTTCTGAAAGTCAATTACAAAATCAGCCTAGAGAACGTGTACTTCTATGCTGTCTTGAATACTAAAATATTTTGAGTGCAATTTTTTGAGAATTCAGTATAGTGCTTATAGCATACATTCATTTGAATTTGTTGTAATATATGGACATTTTCTACCAGCGTCCAAGATGAATCATAAAATATCCTTTAGTTTAGTGGATTGAGAACCATAGAATCATAGAATAGTTTATGTTGGAAAAGACCTTTAAAACCTTTAAAACCATCGAGTCCAACCATTAACCCAACACTGCCAAGTCCACCATGAATCCATGTTACTAATCACCATATAGAATCAGTTTGGTTGAAAAAGATGTCAGATTATCAAGTACAACCTTTTGTCAACTACATCACGCCACTAAGTGTGATGTCCAGTCTTTTCTTAAACACTTCAAGGGACAGTGACTCCATCATCTCCCTGGGTAGTCCATTCCAATATCCAATCACCCCATCTGTGAAGAAATTCCTCCTAATGTCCAACCTAAACTCCCCCTGGCACAGTTTGAAATTATGTCCTGTCATCCTGACCTTACCTGCCTGGGAGAAGATACTAACCCCACCCAGTTGCAGCCTCCTTTCAGGCAGCTGTAGAGAGTGATAAGACTTCCCCTCCAGGCTAAACAACCCCAGCTCCCTCAGACATTCCTATAGGACTTACGCTCTAGACTCTTCACCAGTCTTGTTGACCTTCTCTGGACTTGCTCCAGCTCCTCAATGCTCTTCATGGATTGTGTGTTCCAGAACTGGACGCAGCACTCAAGGTGGGGCCTCACCTGTGCCAATACAGGGTCAATCACTGCCCTGCTCCGGCTGGCCACACCATTGCTGATCCAGGCCAGGATGCCATTGGCCTTCTTGTCTACCTGGGCACTGCTGGCTCATGTTCAGCTGCTGACCAAAACCCTCAGGTCTTTTTCCACCAGGACGCTTTCCAACCACTCTTCCCCCATCCCATAGCTCTGCATGGGGTTGTTGTGACCCAAGAGCAGGACCTGGGACTTGTCTTGCTGAACCTCATACCCTTGGTCTCATACCCTTGATCCAGCCTGTTCAGATCCCTCTGCACCTACAGGTCTTCTAAATGCTTCCAGGGCTAGTGACACCACTATACACCTGGACCACCTGTTCCAATGCTTGGTGACCCTTTAAGTGGTGAAGCTTTTCCTAATATCCAATCGAAACCTTCTCTGGCACAATTTGAGGTTATTTTCTCTTGTCCTACCACTTGTTACTTGGGAAAAGAGACTGACCCTCACCTGGCTGCAACCTCCTTTCAGGTGTTTATTTAGAGTGATAAGGTCTCCCCTGAGCCTCCTTTTCTCCAGGCTAAATACCACTAGCTCCCTCAGCCACTCCTTATCAGAGTGATCCAGGCACTTCACCAAATTTATCGCCGCTCCTTGGAAGCAGTCCTGTCCCTCGATGTCTTTCTTGTAGTGAGAAGCTCAACATACTTGAGGAAAAATTAGTTAGTGAAGAGATTTTGATTACGTTGAAATCCAGTATGAATCTACCCAAACCTTACAGGGTCAGAAAACTTGAACAGTCTCAGGGAACACAAATGGTGCAGAGAGGCCATGCTGGGGAGCTTTGCTTGCCCTGGGCATTGCTGAGCAAGGCTGTACTTCAGATCTCTAGAAAGCAGGTCACAGAGGGAGCTGGAGTGTTCCTCAGTCACTGATTGTGTATCTAGACCATCAAAATCCCACCACCAGCCCCAAAATGGGCTAAGGCAGCAGTTTCTGCTCGAGGACACTGCTTAAGGGTGGGATGAAAGCTGCTGCAGGGCTAGGAGAAGGGCTAGGGAAAGGATCCACTCTTCTTTTTCCTCCTTTTGCCTCTCAGTGTCTGGTTCTATTCCCAATGCCTATTTGTCTGACCTGTCAGCAGAGGGACTGGGTTTTGATCCTAGGCAATTGCACAGCTGAATGCCACATAATTTGAATTCTGCTATATTACTCATGCACATAGCAGATTTACTGTGTTTCAGAAAACTTTCTTTTAAAATGTCCCTAATACTTTTTATGAACAGAGCGTTTAAAATTTCTTAAAAACAAAATCATAAATGTGCATTTATGATTTTTTTTTTAAACTAAGTACCTTGTTCAGACTGTTACCTATGGGTGGCATTAGAGGTGCAGCTGGATATAGTTTAATCCTTAAAGGACTGTGCTCTTTGTATCTATCGAATGGGGTCACAGTAAAATATCTTCTCCTGCATTAGGCGTCTGTACAATAACTACACTGTAAAAATGCGTTGCCTATAATAGGCCAAATTTTTCCATGATGATCATGGCATCTATTATCTTTTGATTGCCATTACATTAGCACTTTACTTGAAGATGAAGGGAAATATTTCTTCATGTAAATGTTAGGTGTATGTCTTAGCTTATAGAAATATTTTTTCTTCTGTTTCAGCTCCATTAATTCTTTTAATTGAGAGGAAATTTTGGGAAACTTTTCACATATTGCTAGCACTCATTTTTAACAAACAAAATTAAATTGCTTTTTGTGGGTTTTTTAAATGAGAAATTAACTAGATATTAAGGCTTTTGTAAACAAGGCACCATTACCTTTCCTTGAGCTAGTGAGACAGGCAGTGGAAGAATTTAAACATAATCACAAAGAAGCAAACACTGATAATATAACAGATCGCATGTCTGTAAGTGGCTCTTCAATTCTAGGTTAGTGCAGCAAGGTTAACACCTCTGACAAATTTTAATGTGTCACAGAAAGAAAGTCTCATGCTCAGCTAATAATAAAATTATTTACCTTGGATTAAAATATAAAGTACATCTACGGAAAAAAATCCCAATTCTTAAATGACTGACACAGTCTTTTTAATATAAATTAAAATGGTTAATTTTATTCTGAGATGAAAAAACCCAATTTCCCATCTTTTTAGATTCTTGATACACAAATGTGCAAGCTGATGAGTTTCCCTTTTCTCTGACAACAGCCATTTTGACTGAAAAAAACCCCTGCATTGTCCGACTGCAGCTCCCAGTTTTTTTGTATATTGCACATGCTGCATAGTACAAAAGATTTCTATATGTTGCTTCACAGTGCTACACATCTTTTTAATGAAGAGAAATTACTGAGATGCTGTAGAAAATAAATACACATGTATACTATTTCTATCTAGAAAAGCATATTGCAATAGAGCTGATAACTTCTGCATCATATAGTTTTGATAATGCCCTTTTTACAGGGATGCCTCATATAGTCTGACTAAGACATGTGGCAAGAGCTGAAAGTCAAAGAACAGGACACTTTGCAATAGGTAAATAGACTTTTAGTTTTGATCACATTTTTTGAAAATACAGTTTCATGATCTGACACTTCTTATCTCCATGTAGCAGAATAGAAAAAGAAGGAATGGTAGTCCTCTGCTGCCTAGAAGGCAATGGGCAAGAGAGGGCTGTGCTGTATTTTGGAAAGCCCTGCGCACATTTTCAAAGCTAAACCGAATTAGTAAAAAATGCTTCATGCCATTTGTAATGAGAAATTAGTTTCTTTTTCAGAATAGGAACAGCCACCTCTTTTCTGTTTTTCCCACCCACGAGAAGCAGAGGTTGTTCACTAGGGGTCACAACCATGCTTAATGACAGGACCCCATCCCAGATAATGCAGGGAATTCTGTGTTGCCACACAATAGCACAACACACAACACCAGGTGTGAGGGTGATGGTTCAGGCAGCAGGGAGGTTAAGTCAGCCTACACCGTGTGTCAAAACTGCTTCCATAAAATAAAACAGATGGCACATACAGTACAACCAGGGAATCCAGTGAAGCCAGCAAAGGTTTATGAAAGGCAGGTCTTGCTTGCCCAACCTGATCTCTTTCTAGGACAAGGTAACCTGCGTATTGGATGAGGGAAAGGCTATGGATGTTGTCTACCTAGGATTTAGTAAAGGCTTTGTCACCTTCTTCCACAGCATTCTCCTGAAGAAACTGGCAGCTCATAGCTTGTATGGTTGCACTCTTCGCTGTGTAAATAACTGTCTGGATGACTGAGCCCAGAGAGTGGTGGTGAACAGAGTTACATCCATCTGGCGACTGATCAAGAGTGCTGCTCCCCAGGGTTCAGTATTGGGGCCGGTCCTGTTTAATATCTTCATCAGTGGTCTGGATGAGGGGATTGAGAGCATCCTCAGACAGTTTGTGGATGACACCAAGTTGGACAGGAGTGCTGGAGGACAGGAAGGCTGCAGAGAGGGATCTGGACAGTCTGGGTCAATAGGCATAGGCCAATGGTATGAAGTTCAATGAGGCTAAGGGCCAGGTTCTGCACTACCCCAGGCAGCGCTACAGGCTGGGGACAGAGTGGCTGGAAAGCTGCCTGGTGGAAAAAGACCTGGGGGTGCTGTTTGACAGTGGCTGAACATGAGCCAGGGTGTGCCCAGGTGGCCAAGAAAGCCGATGGCATCCTGGCCTGCATCAGCAATAGCATGGCCAGCAGGACTGGGGCAGTGTTTAGCCCCCTGTACTCAGCACTGGTGAAGCCACACGTTGAGTGTTGTGTCCAGTTTTGTGGCCCATATAAAAAGAAACACAATGAGGTGCCAGAAGAGGTCAGAGGAGCTGCTTGGGGAACAAGTCTGATGCTTGCCCCTGCACAATCAGAGAAACTAATTCATACTGATTTAATTTTGACAGCAGCATTTGTGCTGCTCAAAACAAGCTCCCTTTCTGTGCTCAGGGAGGCATGGTACACCTCCCTGCCTAGGGAGAGTATGAAAAAGGCGACTGCAACCTACCTTTATGCCCGGAGGATAATAGACTGCTGTAGGGGCTGCCTTAATCAAAGGCATAAATTAAGGAGCTCTGAAAGTTGCTATAATACCCATAAAAAACTCACCTGAGATTTCTACCCAGAAGCTTCACAGCCCACATCAACTGAGAATCCCCTTACAGGAGCACACTAGAAAGGCCATGCTGATCCCAAAAGCACCCCCTATTCCCTGAAAATTTTGATATGCATGCTGAATCACTGCCCTGACACACACAGAGTTTTTACAATTTCCTTTACTAACTGGCAGGGCATGTGAACACCTAATGAAGTGAATTTTCCAAGAAGATGATATATAAAATGAATTAATTTCCATATCTGTTTAGGTTGCCCACACTGAATTGTGTTACCCAAGTGGCATCTGAACCACAATCAAAACACCCTCCAAACTTTTAGCTAGGAAACATAATCAAAACAGGCTTAGGCTGACAAATTCCTAAATGATCGTTAATTAGAGGTGTCAGGGCAGACATCTGATAACTTCACCCAAACAACCTGGGAAGGTGGAAGAATTAGAGAGATAAGAGATGATGAAACATGATTGAAATCCACGTTGCTGTTTTAAGTATCTCACACGGCTGCAGTTCTTCCAATATTATTATGTCCCAGTCTAGAACTGTTTCTCATGTTTTAGATCATAAAATGGCAGATTAGCATTTGCAAATTAAAGTAGTTTCCCTTTTTATTGTGTTTTGGCTTGGGTTTTTTGTTGGGTTTTGGTTTTTCATGTTGGTTTCTTTTTGGTTGGTTGGTTGGTTGGTTGGTTGGTATTTTTTGAGGGGAAAGAGTGTTTTTTTAATATTTTCCAATTCAAAGACTAGAACAAAACATATATATGCATTCATGCATTTTAACATTTCATTTTTTATTTCACCTAATCCACAACGCAAGTAAGTTGGGTTTT
>VZRL01004259.1:402418-404918 GCA_013397895.1 Origma solitaria | reverse complement strand
TTTTGTTTCCGTAGATGCTTAATTTACTGAAAATGTCTTAATTTACTGAAAACAAGCACTTTGTTTTGGCTGTAGGTGGTGTTACTGTGTGAATCACTTGTGACGGAGGCTGTAACTAGACTCAGAGGGGTGCAAGAGCCACCCAGGTTTAGTCTGTGTGCCTGGGTACATGGCTGGGATGGTAGACTTCTCTCCTGAGCATCACGGGCATTAGGGACACTTGCTGCCCACCCCCAGGGGTGCTTCAGGAAGGAGCTGTAGGTGGTCCTGGACACACCGGTTTAGGCAGAGCATACTGAGGAATGGACGGGGTCATTCCATTGGGTCTGTTCAATGACTTCATGGTTGAAAGATGAAAACTTGACAGCCTGAAGCCAAAGCTGCTGAGGATCCGAGGCAGAAATTCTGATGTTGTGCCAGTTGTCCAACACCCTTCTTGGTATGAAGGAATTTGGAATTGTTTCCCAAATCCACACCAACTCCTTGGCCATGTTCTAGCTCCATAGCAGGCATGACCTGGCATAACCGACACAAAGATTGTGCAAAATGCAAGTGTGGCAAAATCAGGGCTGTGGAATTCTTAAGACACGTTTGTAGGATGATTGGTGGGAGAAGATGCTGTGCTGTCCATCCATGTTGTAAATCACAGCTGGAGTCACCACAAGCTGACAGACGTGAAGCAAGCTTGTAACCTTGCATATGTGCAGGCTTACTACAAGTTTTGGGCTTATTTTTTCAGGACTGAAATCCTGTCTTGATCCACAGGAAGGATGAAAGAAAAGCAGTAAGTATTTCTTTATTTTGTTTTGTTTCCTCTAACTGAAAGTATAGTTAATTTTCCATTCAGACAATGCCCTCCTTGCACATGGAGGTTGACATGTAATGGTGGTTTTAATCGTGTGCCTGCAACTGCTATTTCTAATTAATGTACAGAGACATAAAAGCAAAATTATATATCCCTGAGTAAAAGGGATTGAAATGAAAATACTGCCAATTCAGTTCTAATTTTATTTATAAACCTAATCTGAAACAAATGTCACTTCTAAAACTGATTCTGAATATATCATGCTGACTGTAAAATTATAAAACTCCCACTGATGTATTCAGGAAATTCAGTTGAGCACACTCAGTAATTTCACTTTACTAGTCATTAGGTACAAATTACTGCTCACCATAAAAAATATGAATCAGCTGTCTGCATTTCTTTTTGATTCGGAAATTTAAGATCATGAATCACTTGCAATTAATTATAAACCACACGTAAACCAATGTGAATCGTATTCAAAGGCTGTGTTTAGCTGTGTATCATTTGCTTGCTGTTTGTCATGTATTGAAAGCATTATTCGTAGTAATTTAAGGGTTTTCCCAAAACTTCCAACTTCAATTCAGCAAAGACATTTTATCAGGATCCCAGAGTCAGGGAAATCCTTTTGAAATTGATTATGGAAGATTGTTTAATGTCACCTTGCATTTCCAGGGCCAAATAAATGTCACACATAACTATGTAAAAGTAAGCTTAACAGATTAAAAAAAAACCAATCTAGAAACAAAAAGGGATGAAAAGTTTTATTTTAGGCTGCATTTTAAGAAGATGTTCCCTTAGACAGAAATATCATAGTGTAAAAATAGCTTTAAACAAGAATAATAACTCATTTTTGTCTGTTCTTCAGCACAAGCACTTCAACATGCATTTAAAAGGATATATTTTAGCTTTATCACAGCACACCCTACACCATCCTGAGAAGATGGTGCATTTTCCAAGAAAACTTGCTGGAAGTTTAGCTTCACTATTATATTATGAAGTACGATGTTTTCATTGAACTTTTCATTTTCGTTGAACATTTTAATTTTCATTTCAATTAAGAGCTTTTCTGAAAAATTTTAAAATGGGGAAATCTTTCATATTAAGTTACAAATAGTGACTTTTGAATCACTAACGACAATTTTCTTTAGAGACAGTGAAGAAATGGTTTTCTTCTCTTCCTTTAACATGCTGTGGATTATGACAAGGCATATTACTGTTATTTCTTGTGTTACAAAGTCCTTTAGCTACATGCCAAAGTAACTTGCATATCAGCTATTTTCTTTATAAAAAGAAAATGTACATCTACCAAGAATAACAGACAAATTGAAAAGCACTTATAGCTACTTCCTACCAGCAGTGTTTAATTCCTAGAGATTAGAGATAGATTTCTTGAGTGGTGCTGCTGCTAAAATTGCCATGTCTTCTTCAGACTTTTGCCAGACTGAACAAGGAAACAACCACCTCTGGGGCGTAAATTCTCCCTCCAGAGTTTTTACAGCTGAGGAGAATTTACAGTAACTTCCTACAAAGAAGCAATTTCTTAATAAATGTGCAGTATTTCTCAGTATTGGGAATACACACAGGTGAACAGGATTAATAATATTCCTCATGCAGGAGAAAGAAAAATTAATAAATTCTATATTGGAAAGGTATTCTAGGTTCCTATTTAACACTAATATAATATAATATAATATA
>VZRL01004259.1:339271-402320 GCA_013397895.1 Origma solitaria | reverse complement strand
TAATGTAATATAATAATATAGTACTATACTATACTATTTAATGCATATCTATGTGATTTGTTTAAATTTTAGACACCTTTGGTTAAATCTTTCAAATACATTCATGATCAAATCCTCTTGCAATTATCTGAAATATGGTGCACTGAGAGGCAGACAGATCTGCCTATCCTGAGTTTCTGCATTACTTACTTTCAGCACAGGAAAGTGATAGCCACTGGAAGAATGAGATATACTTATCATAGAAAGATTCACTTCAGATTGCTTAAGCAATGCAAAGCGTCTTCATGTTGTGGCCATTGCTGGTAAGAGTGCAAAAACTGTGTTCAATACAACGTATTTTCTGAGGAAAATTCATGATGCATTAAAATAATAAAAAAGGTTAGTGGAAAGTATTCTCTTTGCCAAGTAATTTCTCAAAGTAAGTTATGTCCATCTGACTTGAAAATGTCCCAATATAAAACACTGTCCTCACTTCCCTGAGAAAATTATGACACTCAGAGTATAACTGATTATTAAAACTTGAGTAAAACAATAATTTTTTCCCTTCTGGAACTCGAGTTTCCCTTTGTCTTAATTCTATCTCATTTCTCTTGTGAAAATCCATGTGTTTGTGTAGGACAACTTTGGTATTGGCCATTCAATCACATATGGATTGTAATTCCCATGTCTCTGGCCTAATGTTTCACCCAGAGGAAATATAGTGAATAATTTTATGGATACATAGACATGAACACACGTATGCATCTATCTATTTATGGAAAAAACATCTATTTCACATTATTTCTTTTCCTAATTCTCTATAAACCTAGCAAATCTAGAAAAGGGAGTAAGAGGGAGAGAATTGCAGGTGATTCTTCATCAGAGCTGTGGAGAAGGAGGTAGGTACCTGTAGCCAGGCAGTACGAGCCAGTCCTCTGGTATTTCTTATGCTCTGTCATTCAGATACCACTCCCTGCTAAATAAGGACTATGAAATAGAGCAAATCGTTTTGTCTTCCTCTTGATCATGCTAACTCCAGGCTTGTGTACTGATCCTGTATCTTTCTTCTTCGAAGGTGGTGTAGTTTATAAGGATAGAACACACAGTAATCCACAGTAATGGATTCAATTTAAAAAATCTGGTCTCTATTAGTAAAGCTTTGTTTTGATTCAGATTTAGCTTTTACAGATATGTTACTTTAAACCCAGTTGATCAAAATATATAACATTCGTTTTGAGTGACAAATACCAGGAAATACTTGAAGCCAGCATTTTTCAATGACTAGCAGTAGTTATTTTATCATGGTGCTAAAACCACTGCTGTTTGACTCAGCTCTTCACTTCAGCTATGAAATTAATGTATTGACTGTATCTTGATTTGTTATCAGCAACCACTGTGTTTAAGTAGTATTAAAGACAGTGGAGAGTTCACGGGACATGAACACAGAATATTCGGCTTTGGGAGGGACTCACAAGAGTCATTGAGTCCACCTCTTAAGGAAATGGCCCATATGCTTATCAAAACCACAAACTTGGTGTTAACACCATGCTCTGGACAACAGAGCTAATCTCAACAGTAATCCACTACTGATATTATCCCTCACAAACTTGAACAATTCCCTAGATATTTATGTGAATATTTTATTGCTGTCCACATTTAAGAGTATTTTGCCTTCTGTCCATTCATAATTAATTCCCATTCTATGTACTCTTGTAAGAAAATATTAAAAGTCTCCCATTTTACACCAAAATTATTTTTCCCAGAATCTGGAATGGAACCAGTTTGTATTGTTCTAAAGGAATTATTCATCCTCAATTGTGGTGCAAATTACTGTTCCGCACTGTTGAGTCTTTGTTAGGCTAGGCATAGCTATAAAGATGATACATACTTGCTGCACATAAATGACCAGCAGAAGCATGCTCTTTTTAATTCCATTGGACCATTTTATCATGCTAATTTTAGCTTCAAGGAAACATTTTTTTTTTACTTCCACAAGAGTCACTTGCTGGAAATAAATCCAAACCTGCCATATTAAAATTGTTGTGGTAAGCACCTACATAACTCTGTTCTTCTAATGTCTGAGTTCCCTACAGGGAAATTGTGAAGACAATAAATACCAAGTAAAAGGAAGACACATCTTCCAGTTCACATGGCACAGACATATTCCATTGACCCTGCTATCTAACCAAAAGATGGCAAACGAACTGGAGGAGGAACAACTCTCCAGCTGTGAAAGTACGAATAAGAAAGCGCTGAGAAGGAAATTCATTCAAAAGAATTAATAAAAACACCTGTTATTCAATCAGAAATCTGTGTTTCAACTTTTTATATCTGGGAATTATATATTATGTCCTGAAAAGGCTTCAGCTGGTGCAATGCACAAATTTGGATGACCTACCAATTAAGGCATTGTTATGAACATTGTCCACTGCTCTTAAATTTTACTTAGAACCATATAACCCATTTCATTGTAGCTCTTAGTGTTCTGTGTTCTGCATTAAATTGACAAATTGACATGAGCAATCACATTCCCACTTTTGGCCAGTACCTTTGACAGCATAAACATTTGGTCAAACAATTAATAAAGACTGCCCTAGAAGGCAGAGCTTTGAAGAAAAAAAACACCCAACACTGTAGTTCTGTGGAATAGACTCCACATTCTCTACTGTAAAAAATAAGCATTCTAATCCTGTGACTTTCAGTACTTAGGGCAGAATTCATCTGTTGGACTCAGCATTCTCTAATTAAAATTTTATCCCATGTATATACTTCATAGAGGAAGGAGTGACAGGTATTTCTTCTTAACCTTTAAGGGTAGCACAATATTAGGAGGGAGAAAAGTTCAAAGATAGAAATGTAAGCAGGAAATAGGACAGGAAGATGGATTGATAACATAGCTGAGCTGTTTTCATAATTAAAAATGTGGCAGGGACTGCACAATATTTGTCCAGACTAAACTAACAAATTGTATTCTTTGTATTTTAATATGATAAATCTTGTTGAAAGCTTTTTTTTTTTTTTTTAAGATTTCTTTTTTAAGCGATGCAAAGAAATTTTTAACAATGTAGATAAAAAATCAGTGGATAAAGCTTGCTGTTAAAGAACCCTTATTTCCTTTCTTCAGATCTGGACCATTGCTATTAATTCATTACACATTCTGGAAAGGGCTGTTGATTTCAAGGTAGGGATTGTCCTTTGTATTTCCAAAATTCACAACGCCATTAAAGCATTTTGCTGTAGAGGTGAGAGAAAATGTAGTTGTGTCATGACTGGATCATTCAACAAGAACAATACAGAACAAAAATGTTTTGAAAGAGCTCAAGACAACTTTCTAAGTGTTTGTCCCAAACAAGAGTGTCTGTGAGTGTGGGTGCTCACTCACGTGTATATGTGTGTATGTGAGTGCTTATTCCTGACTGAAAGAATAAAGAAATTCTCTCCAGTAACTGTTTGAAAAAACATGTGTATGGGTTGTTTAGCCTGTGTAAGGCAGGCAGAGACCGACGTTTAGAATCCTCCATGGCACAGAAATTACTACCAGCATTTCATATAAAGTGTAAGAGATATTTCCATCGTCATGTGTTAATTTCAACTCAGTGTTATTTTTTAAAAGTCTGCTGGATTTAAATTTGTCTGTCAATACAAACACTGACTGTAGGTGTAGAGGCATTTTCTCATAAGGAAGTTTACATGATACACCATCAAAATGTATCCCAAATCTCATGGTGATGAAAAACGCAGCCTTAAATCCCAAGTTCCATTGAGAATTCTGAGTGGCAGAAAAACTCAGTTTAAATTAGTATTATATTACTTACATCTTTAGATCTCAGACCACCAGGCTTATTAACTTATGGATGTGTTGGAATGGTTTATTAACTGTGCAGTACAAAACTAACTTACTCCTATCCTTCTGCTGCCTTTCCCCTAGTTTTAAGAAAAAACATTTATTTGAAATGTTTATCCACTTTACTGTAGAAAAAGAGCTAATTTCAAATAAAAAATATTCACTAATTTCTTAATCAGTTATGGGGCACAAAGCTTTTTTCAACATAACCTTTCGTCTGTTTGAAAGCCATTCTTTATTCCTAAGCAATAAGTTTTGCTTCTACTGAAAAATGAAACAAAAATTCAATTTACTTTTTTAAACTCCAATTCAAAGTTGTGTTTTTGCTTTATAATTTTCAAGGACTACAAGCAGCAAATGTTTTTTCTAATTGAGAACTCAGACAGATGTACACGAATGCACAAGCTTTTATCTAAGATGGTTAGTTCACTTCAACAGTAAAGTCCCTATTATCCCATTTTTGATGCAACACGGATTTTCAAAAATTTTCAGTTATATATTTACATGATTATTTGCAATTAAGTACTATTGTATAATTATGTAATTATGGACTCTTTAAAAATATTAATTGCTCCTTCCACCGTCCATCGAGAGCTGTAACGAATGATTTTCAATTGCATAATTAACATTTGTTTATAACATGTTATTTACAAAACAGTTGAGCCTTTGCACTTTGTCATGCTTTGAACAGTTTTGGCCAATTTAATCCACTAAATGATACTGACTCTGTGCAGAAACTCATGAGCTGTCTGACAGCAAGGTTGCTGAGGACACGTACTCATGGCATTTAGACTCTCATAGGTTGTCTCATAGGGATTACATTTAGGAATTAATTGAGAAACAGGAGTCGTTCTCTAAATGTGTGTGTGTGTGTGTGTGTGTGTGTGTGTATGTGTGTGTGTGTGAAGCATGAGGGTAAGTTTAGGCCAGATCCAGATTCTCCTATTCCTCATATTCTCTGTGCATTTTTTTTCTCTCCCTCTAATTCAGCATCCACATTATCTCACTTTATTCAAAGAAACTCTGACAAGATTAGGCAATCTCTTTTGTTATACACCCAGTTCAAGAATGAGCTGCAAAAGGAGGGACAGCCTATCTGAGCATGAGGAATGTACTAAAATTTGTTTTCAAAGAAGAGCATTCTAAAAAATACAGGTGTGAATCATGGTTCTGAAAACACAAAAATTTCACTTACTCTTTCAGGTGAATTATTAGAGAGGGTATGAACCATAAAATTTGATTTTCTTTTTCCTACTGCTGTACTTAACAACAGAAAGGGGTGGTGGGGGTGAAGAATGCATTAATTCTAAAGACACTGACATTGCTTAAACCTGTCCTTCTTTGACAAGGGTGAGGAGGGAATATGTTTTGTACTTGAAGCACAAAAATTGGTATTAGCTAATTGCTCTCAATAGGGGACAGTAGCAACAGCTATTAGGACTTCAGGTCCTATTTCATTGCTCTGCTGCGTTGCTCTTCCTTAAACTGCACAGGCAAGTGACAATATGTAGTTCTTGAACCAGTTTGCAGGATGAGCTATCCAGAAGAGGGACTGCTTTGCAGCCCCTGGTTTAATTTGAGGAGCTCGTATGCAAGGCAGAGGAGCCGAGTCACTGTCAGAGCCCAGCCAGCCTGGAAACAGGCAGCTGCTCACATCACACTGTGCTGTTTCACTTCACGGGTATTTTGTTTCTGTTTTTTGTCTTGTTTTCCTTAATCTTGAGATAAAAGTCACAAGTTACACAGCATTACATTTTGCTTCTTAAACATGGAAAAATAAGAGGGTACTCAGAGAAAAACAAATTTCTCATTAGCAAATCATGTATTTAGCAATAAATAGAATTTCAGCTATTCCTTTGAGCTACATGCAACTTTCTGCTCCTATTTCTAGATTTTTTACTCATTATTAGCACACATATGGGAAAAAGATGATTTTATGTTTTGTAAGGACATTCTGTTGTAAAGCTACACCTAATAATTCTTACAGCAGGGGAAAAAAACCTCCTGCCTTCAACTCTAAATATTGAGCAAAAGCCATGTTTACTCTGGCAAAATATAAAATCACTTTTTGGTGTTTGATTGCTGTTTATAAGTTGTTTTTTTGAAAACAGCATGCAAAATGTACAAAAAAAAAGGAGGGACTTATCTAAGTTTTGCCTCTTAATTTTAGGTTTTCATTTATGTAATGAAGAGATTGTATCTTGAGTGACTGAAAATAGAGAGAAGAAAAGTACACTTCCTTACTGTTAGGGACAATCTACAGCATTTTTATTTTATTTTTTTAAAAACCCCAAACCCTTGACAAAATCCAACTGACAAAGAAACATGTAAACAAAAAGAAAAATAACAAAACCCCAACCAAACAAATCAAAACCAAAAACAAACAAGCAAACAAACTAAAAACTGAACCAAAAAAAAGAGTCAGAAACAAAATCCTCACATTTTTTTAATGAGTTACCTTGAAGAAAGAGTGAAAAAATCATAACAAACAACTGATGAGTAATTTGCAATTATCCATCATACTTAGCATCTAGCTGAAGTAATCATTCCCTATCTGGTCTAAACTAGCCCTTTTAAACATGTACCTCATAGACACTCTTAAAAGGTTAAGTACTACTGTGCTTAACATAATTTCATCATTATTTGCAAATCTTTTCAAATAATCACATACTTTGTTGTAAAGGCAAAAACTTAGATAATCTAAGGCAAGTCCCCATGAATCCCTCAATAATAAGTATCTTAGATCTTGTGTGACCTTGGGGTTCTGTGAAATGATATTCCATATTAGGTAAATAATTGTATATGATTGAAGAATATGATTCAGACTTTTCAATTAACAAAATTTGCAGCACCTTGTGACTCAATATATACTCCCAAAAATGCCACACCAGTACTTATGATTTCAAGTACAGCCAAATGAAGAACTGTGCAATCCATGCAGGAAGCTCAACTATGATTGCATAAGTAACAAGTTGTAGGGTTGAGGGTGGGGTGGGGGTGGTTACTTCCTTATTTGAAGGATTTATTAAATCAGAATTTTACTTTTACTAGCCCTGTGGGAGTAAGGACTGAAAGTCCTAAAGCTTCATTAATTTGTGCCTAATAAAATTCCATTGGCAGAAGATGCAGCTGTAAAAAACAAACGCCTGTCTTCATATGCATATTTAATATCAATTTCTTCATCCCCAAGAGCTGTGTCTCTCTCAGGAACACATTATAGGTGCAGACAAAAAAAACCAAAAAAACAAACATCAGAGATTACTTCCAGTGTGAACTGTTTAGGGAAGGCAATAAACATTGCCAAACGCTGAAAGAGATACCAATGTAATTCAAAGCCTTCAGAACTGATTAGATATCAAAGTATTATACCTTGATTTCTCCTTGCACAAGGCAGAGCATTAAAACAAGGCATGTGATGCACCCCTAGAATGGACTCCTGTTCTCTTAATGAATTAGAAAAGTGGTTTATTTATTTCTATAGTAGCTTACTTATTGACACATTTTTGTGTGTGTGCAAAAAGTAATTTCTGGTTAATACTTGAACCATCTGTGCTATTCTAATCCTAAGCTTCTTAGTCTGTACATATAAAATGACTTCTATTTTGTCTTTAAGGGGTCTTGAGGATTTTTGACTCTGCTGAAATTTTATTCAGATCTCTTATGATTATGTGTGTTTTCAACACATTAAGAACTTCTGCAACAAAAACAGCACATAAGACAATGTGACACTACAGGTGAAAGCCAGGTGACAGAACATTAAAATCAGTGGAACCTATTGATATGATAAAACAAAATCAATGGTAATAGCCATACATATTGCATTATTCCAAACTGAAACTGTTTGCCATAGTAAGCAAAATGTTAACATCAGTTTTCTGATACTTCTTCCAAAATTATAGGAATGTATTATCATATTGCTTTGCCATTTAATATCATTGCCTTATGCCTCAAGGTCCAACCTAAGGATTTCTATTAAATATTCGTTCATTTTTTTATACTTACGAGTAATTATTTCTTTTATTAAAAACAAAACACACAAAAAATGCACAGAAGGCAACACATTTGAAATAAATATAATACTTCATCTATATTACAATTTTGCCAAACTATATGTATTCTAGATCCTTTGGCCATGCAGTTTCTTCATATACACTGCATTTCCTAGATTCACCTGCGCCGTTGCATACTGAGTTCTCTTCTGACTTATGTAGATTGAGAAGACACAATGAAATTAACTTCTTCAGACTACATATTTTGCTACAAAAGTCACCAGGCAGAAGTACACTGTGATTCAGACCAAAATTAAACCATGATTTCATCAACCTTTGAAACAGACATAAGCTTACATTGTAACTGGGACTAATATTTCTAATAAAACATCCTTTTTAACAAAACTGAAAATCAATAATAAGAGAAGTTTTAAAATTGACACTAGCCTTTTGAGTAACTGGAAATAGATCTTCCTGTCAAAGACTAAAACTGCTCTCCTCTGTCTAGACTGCACTGGGAGCAAAATTATCAGATTTTCATTTCCTCAATTTCACTCCACAGTGGTAAAACGTGCAAGTATTGATTCAACTGCTGAAACAAAAAGCAGGAGAGCTCTTCACCTCGTCAGGGTCAATGGGTTTGTGGGTGTCTAATTATACCTATACAGGGCATATAAATCTTTCTACTAGTCATTACGTGAACATAAGAGTCCAAAGGCATCATTAGAATCCTTTTAGCCAAACACTCATTCTTCTTTTGTTTTATGAGGGGTCAAAGAAACTGGGAATTAATATTATCGTGGCTCATAGATTTTCAAATTTGTTTGAATACAAGAAGATAGGCTTTGAAGGAAAAGGCTGTGTGTGTGTACCCATGCATGTCCACTCACAGGTCTGAGCTCTACCGATAAACACATGTACAGCTTTTCTTTTTACAGGTTTCAGTTGAGACATACTGTGATGTGAAGAGCACAAACATTCAAATTAATTGTGGTATGCTGTAAATATAGTGTTGGCAAAGCTTTTGGTGAGTACTAATTTGTTTGAAAAGCAGATGAAATGTTAAGAATGAGCTGAAAATGATAGTTGTGGTGGAAGTGTTAATCTTATTTACTGTCATTTTGCTGACTTCACTATGGTCTTATAAAAACTTGTCTTTTATCCTCATACTTACTGAAATGAGCTGATTCATGAAAACATTAAAGCAATACTAAGAATTTTTAAAAAAAGACCAATAAGTGGCCATTACAATTACAATTAAGGATGTGTGCTGCATTATATTATCCTATATCATATTGTGTGTGTTGTTCACATGTTTTTCATGTTGTGTAACCATGACAGTAAGAGTATAATATTTGTACCATAGCAAAGCTGTCATATTTTGCAAGCAGATTACACATATGCTGGGTGCTCAGCAGTTTGAACATTAGATGGAGTTAGAGCCTTTCATTTTATCTATGAGAGTAGTATCAAGATCCCTTATGAAGAGTGAAAGTGATATTTTTCAAGTATTTGTTTTCTGGGAATCCAATCTTTGTCTTACAAACTGACCCACCTACTTGAACCCAGAAGTTACAATAGTTAGTCCAAAGTGTCAAAATCAAGAGCTAACAACTCTTAACACTGCTGAAGTAGACAGGAAAAAAAGAAAAAAGAGTAACCCCAAATCTTAAAAATGTTCACATCACTAAAAAGGAAAGCAGAGTCTGGCCCTACATTTTTAAATAAACTGTTTCTGGCATTGTTAAGTTCAGTGAGACATGCTAAAAATTGTGGAGAGGATAATATGATGTAATTTTCCACAACAACAAGAAATTAGTTTGGTGGTCCAGTTGTTAATTGTTTCTGTCCTTGACTCATTATGTGTCTGTGCAAAACACTTTCAGAGGCCTGGGGCAGGTAAAGCAAAGGACATTATAAAAGGGTTATCTAATTTTGCCCCTTGGTTCAAAACATACCCATGCCTTCAGTCTAAACCTCCTCTGCCCTGAGCAGCTGTCAAAATTATAGTCCCACTGCAGATGGACTGAAGAGAGCAGGAATAGTATCTTATCTGTTGAGGAGTCCAAAATCCCCAAAACCAAAAAGAAGGAGGAGAGATGGAAAAAAGGGCGTGTGGAAAAGGGCATTGGCTGATGCTACACCCTGGTAGCAGAGGAGCTTAAATTTCTTTGAAGCTGTGAAGTTAGCAAGTCCTGTGCTTCTTCAGTCATTAGATGTGCTCATCCCTGATGCCTGTGTCCCAATTGCCATGTGTCCTACCCATGCTCCTCACTTCACTGCCCGGTTCAGCACGGGGCCCAGCTGTGAGGACAGCACCTCTGAGACCCTCTCCAGCTCACCAGCTTGTCTGGAGGGTCCCTGCTGCTGCCTAAAGCCCTTTTAGGGTTGACCACTGAGCTGCAGTGAGATCTGTGGCCTGTGTTTGGATTGGTGTCTAATATTCCCACTCTGGACGTGGCCTAGCAGCTGCTCCTCTGCCCACATGTGCTGCTGCAGGGCTGGAGGGGAGAGCAGCACAGAATTCCCTGCAGATGGAGGATGAGCGCGCTGCTTTGATGGATGTCTCTGCGGCTGCCCGTCCGCGCTCCTCACCCACTGACCCTCGCACAGCTGCCTGCAGTAAGCGCTGCCCAGCTCGGCAGCAATAACATCATAGCTCATCGCTCAGCCCCAGGCACGCTGCCTCCACGAAGCAAATGGGACCAAAGACCTGTACGTAAATTACGGCGAATTGCAGGCTCAGGGAGGCTCGGTCTGCCCAGGTATGAGTGGCTTGGTGAGCAGGAATCGTGTGCCTGCTGCAAGCAACTGAATGGGGCAGAGCAGGAGCTGCAGGGAAGCAGCTCGGTTCTCAGCACCCAGATGGTAATACAGGGGAAAAAAGGAAATTTTTCTGTTGGTTTTTGCTTTTTTTAACTTTTGTACAGGGACTTTCATACTCCCAGGCACCTGATGACAGGTTAAAAGGCAAATAATCCCTGCTAAACCACAAGGTCTCTGCAAATGTGCAACAGAAACACATGCATATATTGATTTACAGAGTGCAGAGAGATGCAAGTGCTCCATACTATGAGCTGAAATAAATTGTATCACTAACACCATGAACTTTGAATGTGTTGTATGTCATCCAGAGATGTTTCATATATAACTGTAGAGTAGCCAGTAAGATTTATGTTCATAAAACAATCTATTTTCAATATCAGCAGCAGGCAGGACAGAGGGTTCAGTATGGATGAAAGTCATGCAGCTACAAAGCTGCTTATTCAATATGTATTTTTCTTTTGCTACATGCCCTTTTTTATACCTGCTGCCCTCTTGTGGTGGAGTTCCATCTTTCTACCTTGAAATGTTCAATTAGGAGTGTTAGATGTAATTATATTTAAATAGATTTATTTCTTTATATATAAAATTATTTTTATTTATCAATAAATTTAAGAAATCTAAAATGAAATGCATGTTAACTCACTTCAGTTTGACTAAATAAAATTGGACAACCGAACTTTCATTTATTTACATGTTTTACAGTATAAATTCAATTCTGTTTTAAAAACATGCATCCATTATTTAAATTATATCTAAGGTATTAATTTCTATCAAATTTAAATATGTATTTAAAGTACAGTATCAGAAGTGCTTGTCATAAGCCACTGGTCTTCTCACTCCACTGCTAAAATTGTTTTCATTGCATTCATGTACATTTCTTCACAAAGACATAAAATAACCTGAGATTAGATGACAAACAGCATCAGAAATAGTCACTTTTTGACTCTGAGGCAGAAACAAAGCATCAGGTCTTCCTGAGAAAAACAATTCAATTATCAGAGCAAAGTCAATAAACAAATTCATCTCTTGAAGCTACATTCTTCCCAAATTCTGGATTTCAGTCACTTCTGTGTTAAGGTATCACTGCACTGCACTGCACGTTTTCTTTATATTTGAATCATGTGGAGGTCCTATGGACTACAGTCTTTAAATAACAGTAACTTCTTTTAGAAAACTGTTCAGAATTGCCTTGCTATTAATGATTTTCTTTTTTAATAGAAGAAACTAATTTCAAATAATTTTTAAAAATACTAGAGGGTAAATCATTATTGAAGTGCCTTTTAAAGGACAAACAGAACTTTAAGAAATCAGTTAAAACCCCACTATCTTTAGACATAGAGTTTTATCCAAAATCAATCTTTTTTCCCTCCACTGGTGGAATATCAGAGCAGGGACTCCTGAATAATCTCCCTTTTTAATCTAATCATGTATGTTGTGGAGGGATTTTTTTTATTATTATCTTTATTAATTTCCTATATTATGTGTATTTGTGAAAATCGCTGAAGAAGTAGGGGAAAAAAGTCTGAAAAAAGGACAAGATACAACCCATCCTGGAAAGATGTTTAGTTTCTTTCCTTTATATTCAAGTTTTATTATCTATAGGCAAATTGTTCATGGTCAGTGGAAGATCAAATATGCTGTGACACAGTATCAGTGCATATCATGGCCTTGATTGTGGCATGCGCCACTTCAGAGTATTCTGGAACATTTTCCTTCTGCCTACACCTGCACATCCCACCCACACTCAGCTCCTGAAGCCCCTCCACATTTCTTGATGATTTTCTTCAGATCGCAACACAGATTATCTTTTCGTGGATAAACAGTATTCCTCCTGAGTGGATCACTCATACATTCATAAATTCTCTGAAGTCAAATAAATTTTGTTTTCCTTTCATCATGGGTCTTCTCTTAATAGACATTAAAAGACATATTTTAAACTAAATCCAAAATGTGTCCAGTAGCTCAAAGACTTAATAAGAACAGTGTAAAGCAAGTGAAGTCCTAAGGATCGATTAGGTCAAACATTGCCTACTACATAAATTTAAATAAGTCATTCAGGGGTACCTGACATGGTTTATATAATTTCAATTCTACTGTTTCTTATTATTAATTGGTTTAGGATATTTCTAGGGTACTTACAAGGTTAATATCTTAGCAATTTAAAGTTCATGCCACAGCTAGATAACATACTTAATAGCAGCAAAGCTTCAAACAAATTTCTTGCAACATTAGCTGCATTTAAAAGTATAATCTTATGCTGCTTCCTCTTGTTCAGCAACATTTCAGAATAATTGGAGAGAGCATGTATTTACAGTGGAGAAAATAACATACACTATTAACACTGCTTATGATGCTTATCATTATTTAGATGCAAAGTCTGAAAAAATATTGACAAAACTCATGTTCTAAATATATCCTCATTACACAGGAAGCATCTGAGCTTGCGGAACCCATGAGCACATGCTTAGATTTAAAAAAAATATTTGAAGAAATGGATTCTGGTTTAGTCAATGTTCTTAAAGATTATATCTAATTTTTTTAATGGACAATTCACCTAAGGCACTGTCTACTGCATTTACTTGAAAAGAATCCTAGTGAATTCAGTGAGAATTGACTGAAACTGGCTGAGGTTTTTGTCTTTGCTTTTGGTTTTCATTGGCAATTTGTTGTTTGAGGGTTTTATTTATTTATTTACTTATTTAAATAGGAGCTGAGCATTCAGAGTCCCATTTAAGTTCTATCAAGCCTGGTGCCCGAACATGACAGTTGATAGCTAATTCTCATCACCCACCTTGGGAGAGTTTCACTGTTAACATTGAGAACATTGGTGCTTTCTGCATCCACTCTTTAGAAAATCTTAATCAAAAGATTACTCTTTAAAGGCAGCCAATGTTGTAGGAAATCTCATTGGAGCTCTGCTCTCCTTAAGTACATTATCTAGCTGGAGTACAAACTTAAAAGGTTAAGATGTTAACCTTGGCTTTACACTACAGAGGCTATTCTACAAATACTGATAGTGTAATACCGAGTTTTCTTAAAACAAGGAGGGGATGAAGCAAGCAACTTTTGGACTCAGAAGAAGTACCAGAAGTACTTAGAAAAGTTTCTTTTCTAAAAAACCAGCATGACTTAACGTTCAGTCCTTTGAATAATCCTGACAGATTTGTACCATGGTGGTTTGCGAAGCACATAAAGTGCTTATAACTATCCCACAGAGGTGTACATTGAGTACGTGCCTAATTATTTACTTCTGAGTTTAGTGGTGGCCAAACATGTCTCAAGTGTTGCCCTGAATCATGGCCTAAGTGCATAACTTCAGCAATCTACTTTTGCCCAGTCATAACATGCAGATTGTAAAGACTTAACACATGTAACTAGTACATAATGAGCATCATTAAAACTTCTAAAGAGGGGCTCTCTGTGTATAACACATTCAGGATTGACTGCTGGGTTTGGTGTTTTGTGTCTGGGGCTTTCAGTCTATTTCCAGTGAAAATATGTAATTCCAGGCCACTCTTCCAATACATCACAGTCATTTTCTGCACTTTAGTTGTTTTTCTCTCCATTTTTCCCACAAAATAAAACATCATTACAGCAGGTTTAAAGTGCACTTTAGTGCCTGCAATCTTCCCATGCTATTCTTTAATATTTCATCATTAAATAGCAAAATAACCTGATATGATCCTAATTTAGTGCCAATTACACTGCATTGATCAAAGTGACCTTTTCATACTGGAGCACAAAAATCAATCCCGCTGCACAACAAATGTCAGGGGGATGAGAGCAACATATAATCTGTGACAATCAAAACATTACTTACAAATGAAATCACCAATGACCTGCATGCCAAGGCAATTTATGCATAATGTGCACTGGTTTTATTTGCAGCTTTTGTTGGGATTTTTTTGTCTTGTTTTTTTCCCCACTGTCTGCTGCCAGACATAGTTGTGCTGTTTCACAGTTTCACTGACAACACTGAAAATGTTGAAGCGCTATGACTGATACCAAAATAATCACACAAAGTGACTATAACCTATAAAGCATCTTTAATGTTCAGTAAAGTGTGATTTTCTGTGGACCCAAAAGTCAGACTGCCTCCCGATAATGCTCCTGTGATTAATTTGGTGATATTTCAAAATGTAGCCAAATTGACTAGGTCAGCCATAGGCAGGGGAGTCACAAACATCTACCCAGAGTAGTTCTGCCTTCAGTCGGTGATCCATAAGCTAGAGCCTGATGTAGATATTAGATCTGCAAAGTTAATGACAAAAGTCACATTAATGCAGTGACATTAATGCTGTTTGTACTTTACCCATTATGCCACTGTCAGTTTTAGGGTCCAAATGGGGAGACATTTGGCTGCACAGGCAATATTGTCTACCAGCTGTAGCTAGCTGCCACCTGAGCTATCTATATCTGTAATTAAAAAGAGAAAATTTATTTTAGGTCAATTTTCAGGGTTGTTTTTTTAATCATATAATAAAAGTATTGAAACTTTGAGTTACTTTGCGTTTTCTTCATAATAAATCAGGGATGACCACTCCTTTGAAAAAATCCTTACCCACACCCAAGGTAATGTAGAATGATTTGTGAATCTGGAACTCATGAACCAAGGCTAGAAAACAGTCTAGTTAAAACCATGTCGTTAAAATCTGCACTTTTCTACTATTCCACTGTTGTGAGCATGTCACAACAGAAGAAGATCTGAAGCTGTGTTTAAACTGCGTCCTCTTCAAACATGGAGACTGTTGAGTTTTTGGGGACTTCAAACATGTGGACTTCCAGCATGTAAACTGCTGAGGTCTTCTTCAAGCATTCAGTTCTACAGAAACAGCTGGAACTCTGCAAGATTAAAATCCATCTCCTCCAGTACCAAGTAAGACTTGCAGGATTTGGGAGCTGAGATCTGCCAGTGGCAGCTTGTCAGCTCTTGGCTGAGGAATTTAATCTCTTTGTGTATTGGTTGCTTTCCTGAAACTAGATGTGGTATTTATACTTCACTCTTAGCATTTTTTTCTTTTTAGATCTAAGCTGGATGCTCCTAGATGATAAGTTAATGAGCAGAGCCTGTTCTTTAAATAACTGTGTCATGGCCTTGTTCGAGATAAGGAGTAGGATCTTGAAACACATTCAGTCAAATTCTTTGAAAATGTTTCACCTTATTTTGCAAACATTCTTGGTAAAGGATTATGTCCCAAGAACGGAGGTAATTCTCAAGAGCTAGGGTTTTTGTTTGTTTGTTTGTTTTGTTTTGTTCTGTAGTCTGTTCTCGAGAGAGAAAGTGTTCTAATTGAAATAATTTATCCATAAGAAAAATCTCAGAGGCCTGGATATTTTCCCTGCTCATGCACACTAATCTGCTAATCAACCAAGAACAAGAGAGCATGGGAAAACCTAACTCTTAATATCAGTCTCAAAAGTGCTTGTTCTTCCAGATGCTTTAACTTCAGATCCAAAATAGACCAAAAAAAAAAAAAAGGAAGAGAGATTCTCAGGGTTTTATCATCCCTATTACTGTTCTGGGGGTCACAAAACATTTCCTTTTATAGCACTTCACTGATCATGAGACTGTACGATCTCAGATAGGAATATCTTAAAAAGGGAAACTAGCTATGCTTTCTACCTCAGAGATGAATGAATGAAACCTTTGGTGCAGCACTTGAGATCCTTGAAGGCCTCTGCATCAAGGTTAAAGAGCCCTTTTGGGTCCTAAAGAAAAAACTATAATTTGGGGGATTCATATAAATTTGCAATTTTTTCCTTGCTTTCAGTAGCATTTGCTAGAAATACAGTACGTGTTTCACTCACCCAGCTGATTAAAACTCAGTTCTTTCTCGTGGCCATATAACAAGAATATCTCTCTTCCTAGAAAGTCCATTAGCAAACATGATTTATGACTGACATTTCCACAACTCTGTGTGTAGCTCTGGTAAGAACTAAATAATATTCAAGACCTGGTTATGAACCAAATCCAATTCATTTCACGCTGATGCAGAATTAGTCTCAGACTAATGTAAAGGAACAGTATGGGCAGACTGTTAAGGTGACTCCTTTATTTTTAACATGTTCTTCAGTGCAATTTGCAGCTTAACAGCCTCACTATAAATGATGTGATTAAATTTTATACATTTCTGTATATTTGATGTATTTACCCAAATGCAGCTGTCGTTTTGTATACTGTTTCAAATGTTTAGAACTGAATCAATTGTTTGGAGCAATCACAATTTCCAAAGACAATTTCTTTTTCCGCGTTAAGCTGTAATGCAAACATGAGCTACCAAAATAAGGGTGAATATATAGATCTGGACAAAGCAATTTTTTTCCACCATAATAGGAGAATTGTAAAATTTATTCACTGTTAAAGAATCAGTTCAACAGAGCCATTAATTCATCATTTCTGGCAGACATAGACAATGCAATAGTTTGCATCACCACATTCAAAATATCAGTTCAAAATAACTGCCCCAACTCAACTTCTAGCATGTCCAGTTCATTCTTTAAAAGCAATGTTGCTGCTTTCTTTCAGTACATTACCTTGAGGCATGAGCACAAATGGGAGACAATTGGTCTGTGGTAATGCAATTACGTGTTTTGGTTGCTTCCAGCATTTTAATAATTTTTGATTTCTTACATTTGTTTTGACTTTCTTACATTAAAGAATTATAAATAGGAATATGCTTCAGAATGGAACACATAGGGCTCAGTATAAAATGCATGGTTGTTATTGAATTAAATAATATTATAAGTCCTCATTTATGGCCTAAAATACAGACAGTAGGTATCTCAGGTACAAAGGTACTTTCATTCCACAGTGGAATATAAGGAAAAGTGCCAAAAGAAGAGGAAAAAGTTTAGGATTGACCTTCAATAATCAGGTTCTTCTTGAACTTGTTGCGCCATATGCGCAACATGATTACTTATTACTAAAATGTAGGGGAAGCTGAATTTAGACAACAGCTAACTCTGAAGTCAGAGCTAAAAAGAAAAAATTCATCAAATAATAATCCTTTAAATAACAAGAAGACAATGAATAAAATTTAATTTATTTTTTTATATATTAAATGAACATATATGACTCTTACATTTTAACGCATTATGTAACCTACTTAAACATTCAGCAGCTTTGAAATATTTAAGCCATAGACTGCCAAGGCTGCATTCCGCTTTCTTGGGCAAGACATTACCACTGTGCTGGGTAATGCTATCTCTAAAGCTTTTATGTTTTAGCATAAGAGGTACTTAGAATTATTAAGTTTCTATTGATTCTGAATGCCACAATTTCTATGAACATCTGATTTCTTTCTTATCTGTGTACTTTTAGATCTATATGTCCAAATTGCATTCAGAAATGTAATCCTCAGACACTAGAGAAAACAAATCATTTGTCTACTCTGGTTATAAATCATACCTTATTAGAGAAAATCATATTTTCTGTGATCCCAGAACAGAAAATTATGAACTTAATTCTTTACAAATTGCACAGGAGATAATATCCGATAATCCATTAAGCACATCTTAATCAATGTCTATCACTGTAATGTAAAGCACACTGATAAGGCTATGCATATTGCTGATTAAGAGTATCACTATAGTGGCTCTCTATACAAGTTTCAAAGAACTTGAAATTAATAGATTGCTAATGTATCAAACAACTGATTTGATTCAAGCAGAACAGTACGGTATTTTGCATGCATAAGAATCTGAGTCAAAATGTGTTAACACCTGCAAGCTTTAAAATACAGTAAAGTAGTGTCTCACATGTAAGGAGAGAAACTAGCTTCACATGAGAAAGTGTGTAGAAATTTACTGTTAACATGACCCAGTCCAAATTTTGCATGTGTAAGTGGAAAGATTCTTACCAACTTCACTGGGCTTTATGGAAGACCTTTGCAGTCTGGTATTACACCTTTCCTTAAAAAAAAAAAAAACCAAAACAAAAAAAAAAAAAAAAACCAACAAAAAAAAAACAACCACACCCAAACCCAAAAAAACTCCCCTTACAAATAGCATTTTAAAAATAAAGGATAGCTTTCACAGGAAATTAAGAGGACCTGCCACACTTATACTTTGCTTTAAGCTTGTTTTGGAATGAGTTTTCTGCCTGTGTATTTATGCACTAGAAAATCCTAACTGACCTGGAGCAGATTAAATGATTATAGTGTGCGATTCAACAAATTCCAGAAACACGTTTCAAGTTCCTGAGTCACTCACATGCTGTTCAACTGTTTATGCACTGTGAAAAATGGCTGTATGACAAGCATGCAGAAAAAAACTATTCTTATCAAGACAGTAAGTAGTTTTGTATGGCTTCTGCTAAACTGACCTCCCAACCTCCTATCCCAGCATATGTTCTAAATAGTTCCTTAAGTTCCTAATGAACTCCAAATAAGTCAGGAAGGGAAGTAAGTCTTCCATACTTTCTATGTAGACTTTTTTCAAAGCTGGAAAATAATTATTCCTTTTATGAGATGTCACTTGTATCAGTAAATTAGTGTCCCCAGAGCATTGGTAGCTACACTTCCTTGGTAAATGTAAAGGAAATGTTCATTACATGAAATAATTTCCTCTTTGCAAGACAAAGGGATGGTACTTGAAACCTCTTCTTTTCTGTCATACAAAGTCTTCTTCCAGTCTGAACGGAGCAAGCAATTCTAGGAGATTCATTTGTTTAAGAAAATAGGTCTAAATTGATTAAACTGATCATTTTATTCTAACTGCTCTTTTTAAAGACAACTGCTGATTGCATGTCCCTTTTGTAGCTGTAGCTGAGCCTGAGATGGTACAAAATAACCATCTTGCCAGTTGTCACAACTATTTGCTCATTCTTTAATTAAACATAATATATAAAACCGTATAATTTACATCTAATTGGGAAACATCTTCTTCAGTCAGAAGGCAGCATAGTCTGATGGCATAAGAAGAAGCTTGGGTGTCAACAGGTTTGAGCTACTGTCCAACTGGAGAATCACAGGTGGCCTGGCAGAGATTCCTTAATCTTCATGTTTAAAAACCCCATGTATTTACAGAGGGCAATTTCGGTTAACCATTGACTCCATGAATATATTGTGAGAATTGGTTCATGTCTGCATACTGCAGACCTTAAAATAAAAATTTAGCATGGCTTGCAGGAGCAGCAGACTGAGATAACAGCAAGACTGGTTAAACAAAGCAAAAGAAGGAATGTAACTGCAGGTTTGTCTTAAAGAAACCACCAAACAAAACAAACCCCTGTGTTTCAAAGTCGTGCTGTGGCTTGCAACAGAGTTTAATGTTGTTGAGGAGCTGAATTGTAAACATAATAATCAAACTACATGAAATAATAGGAGTGGGTTTATCCAAAGAGAGATCTGGAGTCAGTCAAACATCACAACTGTGCTTGGTGGAAGGAAGACATGGGATTGAAGAAATCCTCTCTGCATTGGCTGAACACAAACAAAGGAAAGCAGCTTTGCAGAGAAGGACCTGGAGCTCGTGGTGGACAACAAGCTGTCCATGAGCCAGCAATGTGCCCTGCTGGCCAAGAAGGCCAATGGGATCCTGAAGTGCATTAGGAAGAGCATTGCCCGCAGGTCAAGGGAGGTGATCCTGCCCCTCTGCTGTGCCCTGGTGAGGCACATCTGGAGTGCTGTGTCCAGTTCTGGGCTCCTCAGGACATGAGAGACATGGAGCTCCTGGAGGAGGTCCAGTGGAGGGCAACAAAGATGATCAAGGGACTGGACATCTCTTTTACACGGAAAGGCTGAGGGAGCTGGGCCTGTTCAGCCTTGAGAAGAGGTGACTGAGAGGGGACCTCATCAGCGTCTATCAGAAACTGAAGGGAAGGTGCCAAGAGGATGTTTCCAGGCTCTTCTGAGAGGTGCCAAGCAATAGGACAAGAAGCCACAGGCAGAAACTGATGCACAGGAAGTTCCACCTGCATGTGGGGAAGAACTTTTTTACTGTAAACTGGCCTATATGTTATTTATTTCAGCTCCAAAAGCAACTACTTTACCAAAGGAAGCAGCTTTAGCATTTTGCAGCAGAAAACAGATGCTAACAAAACATCATTTAATGTAACAGGCCGATTTTTTTTTTAGATATTCAATGTGCTTTCAAAACTTTATATTATCTTGAAATCTCACACTGCTCTTAAAAGTGTCTCTTTTTTCCTCAGAAAGACTCAAAAGGAGGAAACTTTAGAAGCAGAGGAACAATCTATTATTTTTCATGATCTGGTATACCTATTAGCAGCAGTTCACTTAACAGAACAGGCCAGCATCCATGCTGCAGTCTAAAGTAATCTCTTGCTTTTCTGATTGAGAGCTCTTTTTGTCAAAGGAAAAAGCATTACGGAAAAATATGCCCAAAGGTCCTTTTACTACATACAAAAATTAACCAGGACCCTTTTCCCACGCATGGGGATACATATGCTGTTAAATTTAAGACAATGAAAATGACTGCTTGTGTTCTGACAGGGAAGTGGCACCTGTATTTTGGGGATAATGTCTTTCTCATCATTAGACTAACGTTTTATCAGCCATGAAATTTTTAGATTTTTCTCTTTTTTTGGCACAATATACCTCATGGTTTTTACATGCTTTACATTTTGGTAAGTTTTACATGCTTTATGGACATGCTCTTTCCTAGGAAATGCTCTGCAGCCAAAGACAATTTGTCAAAATGTGGTAAATTTACAGAGCACACCTCTTTTATGCACAAGTGTTTTATGAGCTACACCATTCACTGATATTCACAGGGAATGCAGAAGTGCCATAGAAACAGAATCTTCTCCATACACCATGTCCTGCCTACTCTGAAAATTAAACATTACATAAAGCCCAGTATAAAATTAGGCAATTAGCAGACCTTTTACACCCTGCAGCTTGACCCTGTACTATCCTCCATGCCATAGCTTGAATCAATGCCATTACTAACTTTACCATGTGTGCCCATATTACACACATCTGCACCTCAATTCTCTAGAAGTTGCTAAAGTTCTGACTCCTAAAAGTTGCAGGTTGCCAAACCAACACACCAGTCTCCTTTGAACAGGTCACCAGGCCTTAGACCCCTGTGCAAGCAGGAGCTGGACCTTTTGCTGGGCACAAGTTTTCCTCTTTGGCTATGAGTAAGAGACAGTCATTCTTCACAAAATTTGCAAGTTAAAGTCCCTTCCTATTTGCAAGATTTCTAAATTAAAATATATGAGAAAACAGTCAAGAATTAATAAATTCTTGCTTTAAAAAAATATCATTGATTATTTGTTTTAATGGCAGCACAAGTTTTATATGATACTGACTTTTCATTGATGGGAAAAATAGTAATTTTTTCCTGATATTTCATACATATATTATCAGATTTGGCTATAGATTTACTGATTAAATCGATCTATCATATGTTTTAAGGAACATAACCATTTTGAAACCTCTTGATTCAAAAGAGATTCACAAGTTTTGAATGAAAATTTTGGTGAAAATACACCTTTAACAACACAGAGCAATCAACTGATCAGCAGAAAGATCCCTTGGGTTTCATCTGGAAAACCTGGCTTCAAGCCAGGCAGAAGTCATACAAGAAACCTGAATTTTATGCCTGTGTCCAAAGCGCCATCACCAATGAATGAACAAGTTTCTCTCTCCTGGAAATACTTTATCCCAGGAAATTTTGAAATGCAGAAAAAACTAATGTTTCTCAAGCATTTATCATTTTCTTGTAAAAGCAATACAAAAAACCTCCAGAAGAGTGAAACATCAGAAACATTCAAGTTTCTGATATGTTGAAGTTAATAGATCAACTAATATCTTCCTCAAAACAGTATGAAATTAATTGTGAAGTTTTCATTCTTTCTGGTTTGTTCCTAGAAATAAATATAGATTTAAAAACTATTATGATGATGGAGAATAGAAAACTTAAATGCAGTGTTACAGAACATATGTAATAAAGAGACAATTTTGCATTAATCTTTACATTTTGGAGCATAGAAATAATTGTGAAAATCTACATTACACTGCTATGGCCTCCATAGAATTCCATAAAATTGTGCTGGAGGTCTTAGTATTGCAAAAATCTACACTTTTTAAAATCGAAATATTTAGTGCAAATAAATTAATAAAAAAATCTGCACCTTCTCAATCATGCAAATTACGTTTCAGCCTGATTAGTGAAAAATAAGAGTGGAAAGCAGAAAGAAATGTTATTCAAACCTTACAGTGAGTCAGCTGTAACTGAATTATTTGAATACATTTTTATTACTATAATCTATGTAAATAATGTCATCATCATCAGTCTCTGGCTCCTGGTGAGTCAGCAGAATGATGCCTGTTGATGCCAACTGATGACATGAATTCTCCAGTCTATTAAAATTAGAGTATTGAATTCTTAAAAATCAGCTCTTGAATGTGGGCCATATCCAGGACATGGCTTAACCAGAAGCATAGCATAGTCTGGAAGACAAACCTGCCTTAATGCGAAAATATCTCTTCAGCTTATCTGTTGTAATTAAGTGCTGGTGGTCACCAGACAGCACACATTTCCCTCAGACAGAAATGTCCAAGATTTAGCCCAGCAGTAAGCCTGAGTACAGTAACCTGAGCTGAGTACCGAGGGAAGATATATTGAGAACGAAGCACAGCAGAGAGCAAAATCTTGAATTGCTTCTCACCGGCTTCACAACCTGTAGGGCAGGCCAGGTATGGCGCACTGAGGCAGCCCTTCCTGGAGAGGTGTGTGCTGTACCCTGTCCCTGCCCATCCTCCCCTGGCTGGCGCACCTGCCGGCTGTGCTGGCCAGGTCCAGCTGACGTGCCTGCTGCCTGCAGGGTAGCTGGGATCAGGGGAATTAGTTCTGCTTGCCTTGGGAGGCCAGCCCAGCCGCCACGGTTTCTATTCAAACTCCCCTCCACCACTCAAGCTCAACTGGAACCATTTAGTACCCGCATTGTTCTGTGGTTTTTATTTGTTTCCTTCCACTCAAGCACATGTTAGAAAAGGCGACCCCCCAGCAATCTTTTTTTTTCCCCCTTTTTCACATGACTAAGCGATTATCTTCTTCCTAATCAAAGAGACAGATGAAAAGAGTTTATTAATAAAAGTTCCCCTTCAGGAAGATTGGAAATGAATGATTAGCAAAATACACCCAATTTTACTTATAGACCCCCCTCATAGAGAGGCATCTGTGAAGGGTAGGGATGCCAGAATAGTGGTGGGGATTCAGGCATCTGGAAGCTGTTTGCGATATGGATTAGAAGTCAGGCTGCACATAGATACTGCCTCCAGTCACAAAAGCTTGCTCTGTGGAGGGGAAGAAAAATATGCTGCTTGTTTACAGTGCTACTTTTTCCCTTTGCTTGTTATCTGTTTTATTTCTTCCCTCGCTCCTCTGTCCCCGCACCATTCATGTGCAATTATGTCTGCACCGATACGCCAGCTGGTGGGGCCTGTTAACCATACCCACCGCACCAGCATCTAGGGAAAGGGGAGAAGGAGACAGGAGCTGGGCAAACAACACGGCATTGTGCTTGGGACAGGGGCATTATCTGCTCCCCGTTGCCAGGGACCACTGATGAAAATGGGAAAAACAACTCCTGCGCTGGGGAGAACAGACCAAAGACATTCGTGTCTTCAGCTTGCCGTGTGTCCACAGCATATTTAAAACAGTGGTAAACCACAGATACAAAAATTCCAAGGGGCTTCAATAAAGAAATGGCTGAATATTTAAGCAAATTTAGAAATAGCGGCGTTTTCCAGACAGATCTAGTTTTATCAGCATGAGTCTGAGATGGTTGCACTATTTACAAGCATTAAAGCAGACCATCATAAAAAATCGTATGAAACCTGAGAACCATTCTGGTAAATAATTCTATTGTACTTGTCTTATGAAATAACTATTAAATACACTCAAAGATGCTACTTTTAAATCTTTGTAACAACAGGCTTTTCTGATGCTTTCTACTCAGTAAGTTAGAATCATAATCTCAAAATTAAATAAGTAAAGAAGTATAAGATAAGGCTGCTTAAATTCTACATGTATACTTTAGAACTTTATTAAGACAGTATCCCACCTGAGTGTAAGCAGCCATGGTATCAGGTTTTTATGCCTTCTATTCATCCAGTTTTCCTTCACTCAGAAGAAACAAAATCCAAGCCCTAAAATACTTCAAAAATGTTTAAGAAATTTTTTTTAAATGAAATTATTATTGTAAACTCGGTTGCTTTCAAATCCAGATTCTCATGTTGTGTTTCAAAGAAGATAAAATTTCTCCCCACTCCCACCTTATTTGGAAGAAATGGCATTCTGAAGCAAGAGCATTTTTTAACTCATTTTTTAACAGAAATGAAATTAAACATTAAGCTCCATCTCAAATTCAACTTTTTTTCTAGGAACTTCTCTGAAAAAAATACATTTAAGAGTTGAAGGAAAATACATCTGAGGAAAATAGATTTTTGTGCAAGCATATTTCTGAATTTGTCACATTTTTGATTATTTGAGAAAGCAAAAAGGAAAATTAATTGGAAGACAACACTACAAAATAATTCAAACATCTCCACATAATTAGAAATACAGCAGCATCATGGTAGGGCTGTACTGTTGCTAATGCACTAAATAAAGCAGGCTATTGTAGTAAATCTAAAATTATTAGATTTAAACTCATGACAACAGATATTCATTTTAGACCTATTGGATTGTATTAGATATATATTTTAAGCTTCTTAAATGCTTATACATTAGAGGTATATGGAATCCCTTCTTTTAGAGAAAAGACTGCAGAAAAAAAACATACCTTGTAAACAACATCCTTAATGTCATTTATGTGTGTCATTTTACAGAAAAAAATATTTAAAATTATAGGCATTTATTTCCACAGAGTAAAACTATGAACAAGGCCGGTGTTGTACAGGTTTCCTTAGAATGGGTTTAAGATGATCCCATGACATACAAGTACAGGGGATTTCACTGGTGACTCTTCATTAGTGCCAGAGAAGTTTTAAGCAACACCCCACTATCACACATTCCATATCGGTTAATATTTAGAGAATTCTTTATATAATATTAGTGTTCTTGTTTATAGCAGATTTCCATGACAGTAACAATCTACTTATGTAAGTCTTCTTGAAACAGAAAATCACAACATATTTAAAATGTTTAAAAATATAAAATATTTTTGTATCCACATAAATCATCTATAATAGACATTATGCAGAGATCATGTATAACATTTCTTAAAACAAAGTAGATACTCTCTTCCTTTCTCTTCTTGCAAGTGATGCCAAGTTAACTGGGATAAAGATGTAGTGCCCAACTAAAGCCACACTTTCAAATTGCTACCACTATGGAAAGCTTTATAGTTAAAGGGAAAAAGAAAACATTGTCTCAGGAGGTCATCCTTGTTCAGGCTCTTATGAAGAAGTCTTAGGGGAAGGGAGAAAAGCCTAGGGTTTGTGGCGCTGCTTTTCATGGTGTTAACATTAAAATATGTCTCTATTTCAGACAGAGTGCAGGTCAAATAATGACAGGCCTGCAAAACATAAGATATCTAACAATATTCATAATTGTTCAGGCATCTCTGACAATCTCACCTTCGTTATGCTTTGCCTGCATTCAATGCCTACACCAAGGGGATTCCCATGGACACCATTTATAGGAGAGCAATTTATTCCTAAGAAAACAGTAATTTTTTTCTGAAGAATGGTATCTACAAAAGAAAAAAATGCAATGATTGAAACTATCAAAGATAACATTTACTTTCACATCAAAAATAGGTTTAGGTTTTGTCTTTGCTGGCTTTTTACAGATAAGGTAGGTATAAGACAAGAGAATTTTTTTCATGGAACAACCATTGTACAGTTCTTGTGTTTGTTAAGTTATGTTGCCTTACCTTTTCAGAACTGTACCAATAAAATAATTTTTAGAAGTGATTTATATTAGCTGGAAACATTTATTACACTTTGGAGCCATCTGGATAAGGCATTTACAGAAAATGGAATATAATATCCCAATTTTTTTCTTTAAATAGAAGTTCTAAAATCAGTATGTCTCATGGCTTGATGTGGAAAGAGGTATTTTTGCACATTTTTTATTCTCTTTAATTTTTTGTTGCCTTGTTTAGACATATTATATAAATCTGGTCACATGCAGCTGCACGCATGTGTTTAGAGATTCAGACTTAAATGGGTGATTGCTATATAACCATATGCAATACATTCATATATTTTTGACATGATCCCAAACCGTTGATTTTGTGTATTTTTGTAGTAGATGGAGTATTTGTTTGCATTTTCCTTTCCATTAAACAAAGGCTCTATGACTTTGTCAAACTGCTGTTAAAGGATAACATCTAAATACGACCTAAAATTGCACATGCAAATGGCCATATGCCTTTATGACCTTCTAGAAAAAAAATGGAATTAACATGCCTCAATAAATACATACATTTTATTGCAAAGAAAAGTTTGTACAATATGTACAGGCCCTGCTTCTTTAGTTATTACCATAATGTCATTCCTATTTCCACAAAAGTAAAAAAATGGGTTTGCTTTCCTTGTTAGATAGACATGTTCTATGTCTGATGACTTTTTCAATCAAAATCCCAAGCAAAACCACATGGACTGGATGTGAGTGGTGTAAGCACAGTTGAAGCAGCTGATCAGGCAATGATACAGCCTGGTCCCCCATAGAGAAAGATATTTAAACTAACGAAATCACTAACCTCAATGATTACCAACAGTTAATGAAAAAAAAAAAGAAAAAGAAAGAGAGAGAAAAAGAAAAGAAGGAGGGAAAGAGGAAGAAAAAGCAAGCAAGCAAGCAAGCAAGAATTGAAAGAATGAAGCAAACAAATCAATCCAAGAGTGAAAAAGTTTCTGAAATTAAGACATGCAGAGACACTGAGGTGTTTATATGAGTGCATGTAAGTTTATGATGCCTGTATATGCCTACCTGCATCTATGTACGATATGTACAAATTTTATTTTGTCTGTCTTGTTTCTGTCTCCAGTTTTGTCTAGAGCCTTACAGTTTCTATTCAAGGGGAGTATGAGTAAAGATCTTTAAAGAGGTACATATTTTACTCTTGTGGGGTTGGCCTGCAGTCTCCATTCTGATCCTCCCTTCTATAAAAACCCCCTCATGATGATCTGATTGTCCCCTTCCACATGTGGATAAATTATGTGGAGCAGCATAGGTATATCCTGTGGTAAATAACATCGTTTTCAGCTGTGAGAGCCAAAGAACAATTGGCCTTATTTCTCTTGAAATACCTAAAAAAGATGAAACATGGACTACTTGCTTAATGTGCCCATGTCCAGATTTAAGAAATAAAAATAAAATTCATGCTATTTCCTTTAGAAGTCTTGTTAAAAAAATTATTACTGTCATTGTGAAACCTAACTCTTCTCTGTTTTCAAGTGTGGTGATTAAGGAGAGAAACCCATAGGACTTTGTCCTCCCTTCCTCCCATGGTCATGAGCACAGACTTCTTTTTGCATTTTACCTGCTTATGTTGCCTTCATATTAGCCAGCATACCCTAAGTGTTTTGCTATTTAAAGTGAAATTAAAGCAATAATATCTCTTTTTTGCTACTTTTCCGTGTATTCCCACACTCTGTTATTTATCAAAAAATTTGAATTATATAGAGTTACATTAATCTTTCAAGTGGGAAAAAATAAAGATATTTCTCTAGGGGAAGAGCAGATTATTCTCCACTCCTTCAGTAGTGCAACCATAAGGCTATTATGGTGTCTGTGTTCAGCTATCTGTATTTGTCTACATATATAAATTTGAAGACTTTTTAATTGTAACTTTAACTCTGCATTTCTTGGATAGACTGCTAACTTTGAATAGACTGTATAATCATTTCATAGCCTGTAGCATTTTCCCTACATTATTATATGTACTCTTAATCTAACATTAAGACAAAAATCAGCAAACAACAATGTGGTTTATTTTGTGATATTTCTCCTAGACAAAAAGTGCCAGATGAAAAGCCCAGTGAAAAGTGTCGAGAAGAAGGCAGATTACAGAGCTAAAACAAATGCTTAAGCAACTTCAGCTCAACCCAGTGGGCATCTTTCCATCATCGTCAATGTGAATGCCTAGTGAGAATCTCTCTTTTCTGGTGAAGAAACAAGACCAGGTATTGATAACATGCAATAATTTTCATCCAACATCCAGAGTTTATTCTGTGCTGTTCTGCCATCTGAGATAACCTTTTCTTTCAAAATAAAAACATAGCAGGATGTTTGAAGTTTTTAACCACTTCTTAAATGCAAAGAGGTACAATGACCAGATCCAAATCATCCACTTCCTATCACTCAAGTAGTCTACTGTAAAAGTGACATTTTGATTCTGCCAATTAAAAAAAAAAAAAAAGCAAAAAAAGTTTATAATTTGCAAAGAAAGCTAATTGATAAATGAAGTGTCACTGATTAGTAGTGGTGCTGGCAGGGTGACATTCTATTATCCCATGAGACACCTTGCAATCATGAGCAGGGAGTCACAGAGGGACAGGATCCACGGCAACTCATCCCCCTCTCCTGCCCTGACTCCAGGCATCCCTTTCTCTGACCCTTTGCCAGCCCCACATCCGTTTTGGTCCCAGTGCACAAGCTGGAGGGGCTGGCGTTGTGATGGCGCGGTGTCGCTTGGGCTGGGTGACAGCCCATTCTCCACAGACAGCGCTGTCAGAGAATCACAGACTTCCACATGTACAAGCGAAATTAACTTCTGTTAGTCTGACATTTTCCACAATCAATACTCACAGGGTCCTTGTCTCTGAGATCAAAATTCATAAATCAAAAGCAGAAAGCATGAAATAAGGTATTTGATAAATCCATTAACTGAAGTGGAAGTGTACTTCTGTCACACTGTTTAAAGACTACAGTACTGCTGGCTAAAGGGGGAGAAATCTAACAAACACATTAAGTGAAGTGCTGGCTTGTGTTTGTTTGAATATATGGCTCAATCTCACTTGCTGAAGGACTTTATGCCTGGGCAGCAGACAAGTTGGTTTCCCTGGACTCCACGCTGCACAGGCTGCCTTCAGAAAGCAGAAAACCACCAACTATCTATTTTGTGACAGACAGTCCTCTCCTCCCACTCTAGAACAATCCAAGTTAAAGACAAATCTTCATTGTGAAAGGCAACACCATTGCAAACCACTTTGAACTCACTAAATCTGCAGGAGCTCAATGTGTGGGTTATTGTTTTTAAGGGTTAAAAGGAAGTCCAAGATAAGCACCAAGAAAGCTTTTGTTACGTTTTTCAGACCAAACATCCAAGTGGCTCCTAAAGCCCCAAGGAGTACCAGCCAGTACTGTTGGGCATCCAGGAATTTTTTTTGAACACAGGGCCAAATCCACACCTTGTGTCATCTGATGTGGGTCCCTTCAAGTGACAGTACTTCTCCAGAAGCTGAAAATGCATCCCACAGTTTGCATACTCTTAAAATTTATGATAGAAAGATATATCTGTATTTTTCAGCTATGATTCATGATATAGAATTAGTGGCAGAGGTTTACATTTGAACATGAATAGAATTTTTTTAGCAGAGCTACTTTTTAAAGACTATCATAACTGGGTTTGCTGTGATGGAAAACTGCAATGTCTGCTTGATACAGAAACTGCCTAATGGTCAAACCTTGTATCCATTATGTAATATAAAGGGTAGCAGCTGAAAAATTCGTTTCATTAGATCATTTCTTTATATCACTTCAAATACCATGACAATACACTTTGATTCTTTCATGGAGTAAAAGAAAGACAAAGCAGGTGCTTTTCTGTATGACAAAATCTTCTTCAACAAGAATTGCTTCTAAGTATCGATGAAATTCCTATTTCATAGTTTCTGAAATCAGTAGAACAGTATTTTCAGCACATCTCATTCTATATTTGGTCACTACCTCTCAATGAGTAGTTTGATTTTGCTTTTCTCTAATTGCAAGCTATCCAATAATTAGAGCAGGTTTTTTTCTATACAGATCTTTTGTCTTCTAAGTCTGTCAATAGTTGTGATTTTCTAAGAGTCTGAATGTACTCTAATAGACCTATGAGAATGACTTTTTTGATGTTATGTACATTCAATAAAGTTTTTCCCCTATCACTTAAAGAATTCTATTACTTTCTTTTCTGCTCTGAATAATGCAGCTCCTCTTGAGAAAACTCATGTTAACAGAATAGAAGTCTGAATTTACTTTTAGATAATAAAATTATTGGGCATGTCTGGCTTATCTGACTATTTATAGTTATAGCAACATCCTTATCATAGAACCATTCTAAAACTAAAAAGTTCTCAATATATTGGCCTCTGATATTTACTACTCTACAAAACATCTACACCTGGGTTTTTTCATCATTCAGGGAGTCTTAGCTGAAAGTCTTTTGGGTGCAAAATTTTTTGGGTTTTGATTACAAGCCACATTTGACCCTATTTCCCTTTTTTTTTCTTCATGAGCCCTTGGAATCCTGACTCTGTGTCTTCCCATGGTGGGAGCTGAGAAGACACAGCAGCTACTCATCCGTTGTGGCTTCCCAAGCAATAAGATCCCCACTCCTTCACACCGTCAATCTGATTCTCAGTCTGCCTGGCTGACAGGTGACAGGCAGGGTGGGCGTCCTGGAAAGCTGAAGAGGCAGACAGTCTATCCAGTGATGGAAAGCCAGCCAGGCAAATGCCATTTTTATCTTCCCCGAAACTGTTCTGTCAGAAATGTGAGGCTTTTTTTTCTGCATGAAGGAAATTTGTTTTCCATTCAGCTCTTTTCAGTGGTTATTACCAAAGAAGGAACCCAGTGTTACTGAGAGAGCTTTCACTTAAACACAAAATTCAGTAAGTTCACTCACAGCAGAATACCAAGCAGATTACCTTGGTTTGGACAGTCAGTATATAGATGGGAACTTATCTTGAAGTTTTCAGATCTCAATCCCGAACCATTAATTGATCCACACCACTCCAGAAGGGCAAGGACCTGATTAAAAATAGGATAGAAAGGAGAAACCATTTATACCTTCTTCTTTTTCTGCTCTCCCTGCCACAAAGTTGACCTCTCAGTTTCTTGGTCAAACCAATCTGAGAAAAAATCCTTCCATTTGCTTATATACCCCATTGACATACAAGACACTTAAGTCTAGGGAACATGATGCTTTGGGGCATAGTTGATTCTCCTAATATCTTCATTTCTATATTTCTGCAGAGCCACTTGGGAGAGTGTATAAAAAAATACATTCAGAAGCAATCGCACAACCCAGCAAGCAGCCAGCAAGTGGATATGTTTCAACACTTTTCAAATTACATGTAAATATACATTGTGCTTTTAATTTTTTTTACCAGAATGTCATCTTTCCAGTGCTTTTTTAGTCTTCTGTAAAGCAAGGTGGTCTAAATTTTTAGACCATTTCCTGTAGAAAAGGACACAAGTAATTTCTGTTGAAGTTATCCAGTATAACATGATAACATTATTTAGGAATGGTATACTAAACACAGAAATCTTCCAATGGAAAGTTACCCTGGCCAGCAATATTGTGACTGGAAGAAGCATAATTTGTTTTGGAATTTAAGAACATGAGCTGACAAACTATTTATAAATGCATATCATAAACTGAATTAATTTTTTATATGCTTTTGATGCCTAATTAAGAGTTTTACCTGTTGTACAACAGACAACAAGAAGTCAGGTACTTACAATTCTTTTGAGACTTATTCAATAAAACAGTAAATTACTACAAGAAGAAATATTACTTCAAAGACCTTGCACTACTGCAATATGACAACTGAAAAAGTTAATCTTCCCAGTGCAGTGTCCCAGGGAAAGGACCTTTTCCTTTTCATTCAAAAAATAACTAAAATATTACAAGTGTAATGGTAATAATTTGGGGGTCTTTTTACAGAAACCAAATAAAATCACACTGATAAACCTAGTAGCAAGTTGGCATTACAAATAGCTTGAGGTTTTTCTGTTCTTTTTGTGCAAAATATTCTGCTACCTCTTTGATTCTAGTAATGAATACTACTACTTACTTCTAATAAGCTTTTTTTACTCTTTAAGAGGCAAAGCCCTTTTTTTAATTTGAGGGGATGTCTAATAGTATGTGCTAATTATAAATACAAAGCAAAACCTTATATAGGAATAGTTTGGGTTCGAAGGGGCTTTTAAATGTGTCTTAATCCAATCCTCTTACAGTGATCAGGGAAATCTTCAACTATACAGTATACTATATCTTTTTAAATTATAAAAATTGTACATTATTGAATAGTATTTTACCAGTACAAAACACATGGTTCCTGCTGTATTCTACCCTATAGAGCCAAGAAAATATATCTGACAGCAGCAAGCACTAATATCAAAACATCTGCTTTGCTTTTCTTCTTCTTATTTCTTATTATTTTCTTATACAGATTTCTCTATTGCATTGAAAATAAGAGACGCGATAGATGCTCACAGTCTATGTGAATGCTGAGACCTTTTTAAAAAGGATGAAAAGAGAATAATCTTACCACAAATGCAAGTGCCTAAGAGCTCCAGTAGCCAGAGCATTTGTCACTGAAGACTAACAAGTACATTAATTAGGCAATGAGAAGATTCATGATGAAAGCACATACCTTCATGTGATGCAGAGGGAGTTTCTCCTTGGTTCTGGAAGCTCAGAGATGAGAGCATTTTCTTCCTTTCTGTTCTAGGCACCTTTCATTAAAATTCCTAGAAAAGACAAAGGTGTAGGATTTTTTATTTGGGGTTTTTGTGTGTCTGCTGCTAGAAAGTAAGTAAGTTCATCTGGTATCCACCCATATTTCTGAAAATCTTCCCATTTTACTCTTCTGTTTCTCCAAACATTCTTTTCCAAGAAGCTTTTTGTCTCCATTTTGCAGGAGAGAGGATCCATGTTTCCCTTATATCTCCCATCATGTTTGCAGAGCTTTTCCTCAAATAGTCTCATCTTGATTACTGTGCTCCTAGCCAGAGTAGATGAAGAGAACCAACATATATGAAAATAATAACCGTCTCTGAAAAGTGTTATTGCTAACTACTCTTAACTGTGCCTTATAGCTTCCCAAAAATTTAAATCTAATGTGCTTGTTCTCACTCGGCAAGAAATATGAGAAGCTATGAAAATAGTCTTTCATTTGTATTTCACTGGACATAAGTTGTTCTAAAAACATATGAACAGGTCAATTTTTCCTTTGCTATATTTTTACTTTCTGATGTGAAACAAAGGAATAAAGATGAACCATTATTTCAGCATCTGCAGGTATTCCCTAGCCAAAGTGCAGGGGTTACATCAATACTGAAATAGACATATCTAGTAATTTAAGGCAAGACTTCTTTGTTTTCTTGTAAGTCATACTCCATTATGAGTTTTGAATTGCCTAGGGTTCTGAAAAGCATGTTAACTTAATATCTCAAGGCTGTGGCAGTCACATAAATGCGCATGGTATAATAAAACAGACAGAATTAGTTTGGTTTTTTTTTTTTTTTTTTACTTTACTAGGAATAGTTTTTCAGAAGCAAAGATGAAGAAAAGACTTGCTTTACTATTTTTACAACCAAACCAAAGCTGCAAAGCTACTACAGATCTTTTTCTGGAAGAGGCTCTCTGCTATGCCTTGGGAGGAGAGAGAATGAAGGGCAAGCTTTTGCAGTTGCACTTTCCATTCTGTCCCAGCTCTGTTATCAGTTTGCAAACGCTTGCAAGACACAGCAGGAGTTGCGATGTTTGCACATATGCAGTTCACAGTTCAAGCAGTGATGAGAAACCATAAATTGGACATAAATACTAGCACGCATGAAGGTAACACACTAGTGATGCTTGCCTCTTCCTTCAATCCCTCAATGGGTAGTTGGGAAGTTTGATGGCTGGCAATTATGAGGATTATAACAATAAGGTATTTTAAGCCAGCAACAACAAAGTAGATGGGAGTCCACAACCTCAAAGTAGCAATTGCAAGCACCTAAACTCAGTACCTGCTCCAGCCTCAGGCTCAAACAGAGAGAAGGGATGTTGGTAAAGCATGAGAGCTATTTGTAAATATTTTTAAGTACTTTGGTTCCAGTTCTGAATTTGAATGGAAAGCTGTGAGAGAGCTATGTGAGAAGTTTAACAAGCTGGGTATGACAAGCAGAAGAGAAGCCACTCTTTATTTGCTAAACTGGTATCAAATATAAATTGGTAATACCAGCCAGCGGCTTAGTCCCCCTCACTGAAACTTTCTAGCCATTTATTAACTACCTCAAGAAGCCTGGCCTTTTGCTAATTGAAACACTCATACCACTGCACACCAAACTAGACTTGGGTGGAAATGAACATGATCTCAAAAAGAAAAGAGAACGTTTTAATGTTTTTCAGTTTCTTAATTCAGTTTCCTAAACTGCAACTGAAATTTTACTCACAAAAAAAAGAGACTGTGGGAAGCAGCCCAATGCAGAAATAAGCGTTGGATGCAAAGAGAGGAGGAAACCCTCCTGTTGGCAGGGCTTCTGCCTACGCCAGCTATAAGTCACTACAAAACTTGTTTGTGCTTAAAAAAATCATAATTAGAGGCTAGTCCTGCTCTTGATGCTAATCCCAAGCCTTTCTTTACAGCAACAGGTTGCTCTGCATTTGCTACAGAGTCTTTGCTTCCAAGGGTGCTGCTTTCTCTCACCCATAGGCACACTGCAGGATAAGGCAGTTTCAAAACACAAAATCGAGCCAGATCCAATGCATCTAATCCTTACAAGGCCTTACTGCATGCTAACTGAAGTTAAGATTTTGGAAATAAATAGGAATAAAACTGCAAGAGAATAATGTCATTCACTTATTGATGCCTACAAGGTAAAGTGCACTTTTCTCACTATGCTTATCTTGATAAGTATATGCTGACTGAATTTTTCTTCCTTTAGGTAGTCTAATGTTTTAAAGGCTTTTTCCAATTTGTGATTGTATATTTATTTCAGCTCATACCCTGTGAACCACCTGAGCGCACTTAAATGCCATCTACCACATAACAAACACTGATTTCCTGCTAGGAGATGAGGGAGCTGCAGCAGTTACACTGTGTTATTGTACCACAGTGGCAGGCTGCCAATATGTTCATTCACATTTGTAAATTCCATCTCTTCCCTAAAAGAATAAAAATCCAGTGTTATTAGAACTTAATACTTTGGTAAAATCTCAAATGTTTGTCCAAAAGAGTTATATCATCTTCCTTGAAACTCTGTGATGGAGCATACCTCTGTTACACAAACAGTAACAAAACAGACACGAAAGAAATACCTGATTATACATTTACTTGCAATGTGTCTTCTTCTATTTCAGGGAAATAATTTACTCATTACAAAAAAACCCAACCAACCAAAAAAAACCAAACCCCCAAACAAACAAAAAAAAAAAAACAACAAAAAAAAATCAAAGGAAAAAAACCCAAAAACCAAACAAACAAGCCCAAAAAACGAAACACCATAAAAATAAAAAAAAATCAAGAAACAAAAACCAACCAAACAAAAAAAACCCCAAAACAAAAACAAACAAAAAAAACCCAAACAAAAAAACCCCAAAAAACAAACAAACCCCCCCCCCCAAAAACTAAAAAAAGAAAAACAAACAAAAAAACCAACCAAACCAAAAACATAAAGGAAAAAAAAAGCCCTAAATGCTGTGTGGTACTTAATGGAATTTTTGCATGTTTGGAGGATTACCTTAGTTAAGTCATGTCTTTTTCATGGAAACAGAGAATGAGTTCATCAAATTAGCAAATCTTCTGTTGAGCCAAGACCTATGTAGAGTCTTTTAATAAAGTGACAACTTTCAGTTTCCTTGTAGACCTGCAACGATGCAATTGCCTAGAAAGGCTGCTATTGTTACAGCTACTATGTAGATAATGAATGAGTGCGACACAAGATACTACTGAAGTGGAAAACAAGGGATTGTTGGCACAGTCCCCATGTTCTCTTTACAGGACAATTAGAGACACTGCGTTGTCAAAACACGGTTCAAGATTTAGTCACAAGTTGGAGGCAATCTATCTGTGATTGCTATTGGCAAAAGGTGAACTTGATTTTCTAAACGTGTGTGAGTATTTTAGCATAATTAGTTTGAAATAAGAAATGTTATCTGTATTTATTAGAATTTCATGACAAATAGACATAACAAATTAAATGCAAATAAGTTTTCTATCTGTGTCGTTTCAAAGTTTTCCTTGTCTATACAGTGGAATTTAGACAGATTCTGCAAATAATGGGCTGCTTTTAGTGAAAAAAACCCAAGGGATTACATGCTTGGGCAGTGCTCTCTGGCTCTTGCTCCACCATATCTCAGCATATGGTGTGCATGCCAAGCCATCATCTATCACCTGCATCTCTCTTTTAAACAAGCTGAGATGAAATATAGTAAGCACAACTTATTTGCACAATTAACTCATTCTTATGCAGACAATTATATTAATTGTTAATTGGTTTACATCTCTTCTAAGCAAGCCTAGAGAACCACATCCCTTGTTCAAATTCTTGCTTTTTTCCTCTACTGTAGGATCTGTGCCTTTAACATATGCTGCTTTTATTGTAAACCTAATCTTAAGGCTAAGAATAATTTGTTTTTCTAAAAGACAGCTTTATTTGTCAGTCAGGAGCTATCTAAGCATCTAAGAACCATACTGCATTTCTTAGTCTTCAGACTGTGGCTGCAGGGGTACTCTAAATCAGAACCTGGGGTTGGCAGCGGATCATCTCGGTGGCAACCGGCAGGGACCTTGTTTAAGGGTGACTCTTTGAAGCACAGAGTGTGTACTGCCACTGCACCCATTTGCTTTCTGCAGGGTAAGCTTGCCACCATATGGAAACCACACGGATTACTTAGTGGAGGTCAGACTAACACTGATAGCACAACTAGATTTTCTTTCTCAATTGTTAGAAGTTTGATGGAAATGAAAATACACAGTACAAGTGCAGGAGAGGAAATGTGGCTCTTTGTGAACCCTCTTTTAGACTTTAATACCAGTCTGAGCCATTCATTCAAGGCCAAGTCCTGAATGGATATTAGTTAAGCATTTTTATGTTAAGGACAATCAACTCTGATTAGCGGTTTCAGTAAGTACAAATGTTGAAAACATCAAATGTGGACACAAATTTGGTGTTTGACTTTCCGTTTTTTTCCCTACTTGCACTAAAAAGACATATCAGACTCCAAATCTAGTGATATTGCTTAAACAACTCCATTTTATATAAAGCACTAACACCAGATTTACAGAGGGGCAATCTAGTTCTAACTTTCCCTAGAGTGTTCAATATTTTCCACACAAACAATTTAAGAAGTTGTTTGGCACCTGGAATCCAAATATATTACTTGTAAGGGCATGACACAAGAATTACAATCACAATTAATGGTATGCCAATACTTTTTAAAGAAAAATATTGATGTCCAATGGGTAATCAGGCACCTACTGGATACTATGATCATCTTTCAATGAATGCCATCCATCTAAACTGGGCACTCAAATTACACTAAAGTTTTGGAGATTAAAGTGTGAGAAAAAATGTGGAGTATAACTGAAGTAGAATACACAGATTACACAGGATAGGCAAATTACTATCTCTTGCAGATTATACCTTTAGGTCATTAGTCTCATGGTTGATAAAAATGGCAGAAATCTTAGTGAGTTTTCAAATGAGTTAGAATGAGGTGACAAGTGTCATACTCCTTTTATCTTCCTCATAATTTTCCCAAATGAAAGAAGAAGCTTTTTTAACTCAGTAGCTTATTTTCCTCATTATAAATCAACATGCAAAATACAGATGTTTTCACATATAGCATAAACACATATTCATCTTCAGCATTCTCAGTATGATTTCAAAGAGGTTTTTGGTATTACATTTTCCTATAACATAAAGAATATAAATAATAAAGAATAACACTTTATTCATCAGAATTTGCTGCTTTGATTTGCAACCAGAAATGACCATCCTCTAACACTGTCAGGGATAATCCTCAGCCACTAAGTACCACGCAGCTGCTCACTCACACGCTCCCCTCTGGTGGGGTGGGTGGGAGAATCTGATAAAAGGTGGAATCCATAGGTTGAGATAATAACAGTTATTAATTTAATAATAATAATAATAATAATAGTAGTAGTAGTAGTAGTAGTAGTAGCAGTAGTAGTAGTAGTAGTATTGAAAAGGCAGATAATAAAAAGAGAATAAGGAATAAAAACCAAAATAAGTAAGTGATACAAAATCCAACTGCTCACTGCCCACTAACTGATGCCCAGCCCATTCCCCAGCAGTGATCAACCCCTCCCAGCCAACTCTCCTCACTTTATACACAGGACATGAGATTCTGTGGTCCGGGATATCCCTTTGGTCAGTTTGGGTCAACTGTCCTGGCCATGCTCCCCACTAGGTCCTCATTGGCAGAGCACAGGAATCTTTTTACCTTGAAAGCTTTTAAATCAGTGGCATAAAACTGTTCCTCTGAAGAAAGCAACAAACACTATCAGAAGGTTGTGCCAATAGTCAGGCAATTAATAGAACAAGCTCCTCCATGTACCTGTGACAGAGAGTAAAAAGCACCAAGTATTCCCATGCTCGTCGTAGGCTGCTGTGCGTGTCGTAACACACAGGGCAAGGCTTCACACACTCAAGGCTTCATTCCAAGAACATCATTATGGATACCTGCAGTCCACTGCTTGTAATTTTTTTTCTATTAATTCATGCACAAATATGTTTTAGTGCATGGGGACTATCAGACTTCTGTATAATTTTTTAAGAACCAGAAGAAGTACTATGATTATGAAATTGAAGAAGAAAATAGGAGTTAGTGAAATGTATGATTACAACACGGTTATGTTAAACTCTTGGTGACAACAATTTTTATCTTTTAAACTAATGAACATGGTGAAAAGAGTTCAGAAAAGTTAATAATTTCTACCTTTTTTTAGAATGAAATTTTGAATATCAATTATTTTGATTATAAATGGTTTTCTTCCAAAAACACGAGATGGCTACTGTGTGTTCTTCAGTTACATATTTAAAAACTATTTTCCTCTTGGTCTAAAGACATTTCATGGAAAAATATCTGAAAATATCTTTTAAGCACAAAAACAAAGGAAACATCTTGACAATTTGCAAAATTCTTTTCTTCTTCTCCCATTGCTGAAAAAACCCCAAACAAAACCCTTAATTCCTTCCCTGAACGATTTTTCATTATAAAAGATTTTTGCCTGGAAGGGACAGGTAAAGTTTCTCAATTTTAATATGTTAATTAATTGCCAGATTATAATTTCTATGGAATTGAATTTGAATTCCATATTAATATTTAATGAATTAACTAAGACTAATTTAATTGTAATGAAGACCAACACATTTAATGATGATTGGTTGCTTATTTAAAAAAATGGATAATAAATATTCTAATTTTCTGATGATTGTTGTTGACAATTTCACTTTGTTTTATTTGTGTATCAACTGAAAAAGCACCTTGAGGGATATTTCTATATTTCTCACCTCACTTCATTGACTATGGCTGCTCTTTGGAGAGACTAAAAAATTTTCACTGTGGTTTTAAGCATTGTCAGATTTTGAACCCCAGCTTAGTTTTAAAATTTGTCTAACTTCACCAAAACTAGTGATACTTTCCTAGATTTGAATTTTCATGAAAAAAACCAAAAACCTTTCCTGTGGAAAAGAAATAAACTAGAACTTTGCCTCCTCTGGGGGAGAGAAGAGGAGGGAAGGACACAGCTAGGCTAAAAAAACCCCAAACAATAAAACTAGGAAATAATTTCAGAAACAAAAATCTTGTAAGGTCTCAACACTGAGAGAGGTTCTGTAACTCTTGTGGATGCAACTTGCCTTCTTTACACATTTTGCTGCTACGTTTTTATCCCCAGCTTTCAGCAAAATCTGCAGCACTGACCATCACTACAGGCCATTGTGCCCCACATTATGCCACAAATTCGCAGAGTAACATTAGTCAATTCAGTATCCTAAATGCAGCAAAAAAGGAAAGGAATAAACTAAACCAAATCAAACAGATCACAGCCACAAGCTACGTGGGTTGGGATAAAAGATCACTCTCCTAGCAAAAGCAGCAAGGTGTAGGGACAAAATCTTACTAGGAATCACCTGAAGCTACTGAATCTGTGTGCCCATAATCTCACTGACTGAAGAGTTTTACTGACTGAAGATTCCTCTTTTAAGAGGGGAATGCAGAATCTATTTTCAGTCCCAAAACCAGCTTGAAAATTACTCTGGGTGCCCACATCCCATCATTACTGCACTGGTGATAATCTCTTTGGTGGCCCCTTGGATTTGCCTATGGTTGCTGATTGATCCCACTGAAGGTTGCAAAAGAAAATAAATCTACACCCTTCTTGGGTTTATGATCTCAAACTTTTCTCCAAAAAAAATGAAAAAGAATGGTTCTTTGGAGAGACAGACTCTAAAAGGGCTATTCAAATAGTCTGCCACAGTCAAGATATCCTCCCAAAAACACACTAAAAATATTCTGCTTTCTTGGCCTAATCTTTACTTCTCAAAACTTCACTGAGGAAAAAAAATGTTATGAATCATTACTTATTGATTGCCTTAAGTGCACTTCTTAGAGTGTGATAGCATAGCGTGATCATATCTGCTCACAAAAAGTAGTGTAAGCAGATGCCTACCTCAAAACCTATCTTTATTATTTATGCAATTAAGTGTGTGGCTGCATAAAGCCCTGCGCATATGAGCAGTAATATTACACCATCCTGACGTGAGTTTCACTGCTGTATAAATGAAGCCCATATTAAATTTACAAAGGTTACAAAACCATTAGCACTGATGGCTTTTAAGGAGTAAACGTTCACCATGACTCATACTTTGTTCATTTGTGCCATTTGGAAATTAAGTATTCTTAATTGCTGTAATGCACCGCAAGTTCCAACGCTTCTCAGCGACTGAGGCACGTAATTCTCCTGTAATTTGAGCAAAGTATTCTAATTGATTAATTGAGTTTTCTTGTAAGATTGTGCAGGAGTTTTAGATGCAAGAAGGTTATCCTTGTTCTTTGTAACATAAAAATGCTTGAACCTGCAATATAAAGTAATGTTATAGGTGCTGACTGAAAGTACACAGCAATACAGTCTAAATGAGATGACCATTTTTGCTGGCAACAAGTGTGTTGTACTTTACATCAAACATGCACTATGGGAGGTGAGAAGAGATAAAAGCTTTTTTTAATGCCATTTAACATTTGCTGTCAACCTTGTGCCTTGTGTTGCCTGTCATTTATACGATCAATTTTTGTTTTGTTTTTGTTTTACTTGGTGTAATGCTTCTCATTGCATAAAAACAAGGAGCAAGAAAATCCTGACATAAACAAACAAAAAAATGTTATGGAGATTCATCAGTGTTAGGTAGACTTCAAAAATGGGAAAAGAAAGAGTGAGAAAGGTCCTTTCCAACTCAAGCCATTCTACTCTTCTATGAAAGAAAGAAAGGGAGAAAGTAAAAGAGATGAAAAAAAAAGAAAACAAACTCCTCCAAAAACTACAGTTTATTTTTTGCATTAAAAAATGTACTCCCTAGCAATCAATTTAGCAAAGAAAAATACTAGCAAATCCGTACTGTCACCAGTTGTTTGAACTGGCCCAAACCTAGACCAGATACGGGATCGCCCCTCAAGTTCCCTTACTAGGAGAGAGAGAGAGAGTTACTTAAGCTGATTGTACTCCAGGCTTTAGACGATAGGAGTTAAAACATACACATGGAATCTGGAAATTATATCCTACACCAAATAAATCAAACTGAATATCAAGTGATTTTGATGGAATTTTTTGTATTAGATTTTGCCATTCTTTCTAGAAAATGGTTGAATTGCTATTGAATTTTGAGGTAAAAAGAGTGTTAACATTTCCAGCATGTTACAGGCTATTACAAACTTTACATTAGATAAAAAGTAAAAGTTAAATATAAAACTTTGACCAAAGCTTTCAAAGACACAACAATCAATAAAATAACTACATGTTTTGTCTGTGTTTTAGCTGAAATGTGTCTTCAACTGTAAATAAAAATTTACTTTGACATTATTTGCTGCCTTTTCTCACATTTAAGAAAATGGTCTGCAGCTTCCCCTGGGTCATTGCACAAATCCAATCTATCTTAAGCAAATTTTGGAGGTCTGGAAGGATTTCAGGGAACATCTTTTCTCCCATTCCTTGCTTTCCTCTCTTAAGCCTTTGATTCCTTCAGAATCATGCTGCAAACACTTGCTTAAAAGGAAAATAATCCGTCTTTTAGCATAGGGATGTTAATTTGTTGCTTTCCCACACCTTTTGAGGGCACTAAGTTTGCAGAAGACTACGTTCAATACATATTTACACATTCTGCTGAACTGCACTCCAGTTACTCACGGAGTAGAAGATGGGCAAGCCTTTTCGCTTTTCCACCTCCTCGCAGCTCTGGGTCTCTGAGAAGTGTCTCATTGCCCTTCCCTCACTATTTCAGTCAGGGAGGTGACTGAGACACCTGCAAGGGTCTTGCTACTCACTCATTTGGTATGAGCAATTGTGTTCAAAGCTACTTGAAGCGTTATTAAAAAATGAACGGAGTGTCTGCCAAGACCAACATTTGCCTGGTAAGGTGTTTATCTGACTCTTCACTATGTATTTTTGAAACCCTGATGGTTTAAAGGAGTTGGTGTTTTTCAGTTGGGGTTTTTTTTTGGGTTTTTTTGCGAAGCACACAGAACACATTTCTCTGCCTCATGATGGAGTTTGGCGAAGTTTATTGCAGAATTCCAGGTGAGGGTTCTGCTGTATGAGCCTGGAAAAGCTCCAATTTGAGCTAAGAGATCATTTGAATTAAAGGTGCACAGCCAATGCTTTTGTTGTTGCAAATGTTTAATTCTTCTTCCACTTCCTTTCCCTGCCTCCCTTTTGTTGCTTGATTTCTTCTATCATTTCTGAAAAAAATACATGCTTCCCTTTCTTCACATGGAGTTTATTCCTAACAACGCCTGCCTCTCTGTCACACCAGCTCACAATTTGTATCACCCAATACACTAAGGGCCACAATTCATTTCAGTCATGGTTCAAAGCTATCCTGAAATAATCACAAAGTGACACTGTGAAATTACTGTAAAAAATTGTGCGGCGGTGTCATGACATTTTATAATTGAGACCTCTAGTACTCATAGCTCTATCAAAGCCCATAAGGAGGAGGGGAAAAAATTGTGTTTTGACAGACATAGCAGCTTGAGATGTGCAAGCAAGATTGTATAAAGTCAGCCATGTAGAAAGTTATCGGATGTTCCAGTTTGTGCCCCCATGAAATTGGCACAAATCATCTGGATTTGACTTCAGGAAGGTGGTTAGGAGTAACATGAGAGAGTAAACGAGAAGGTAATGGCCACTCAATGACTTAACCTGTGTCACAGGGCAACTAATGTGTCAGCAAAGAATCAAATAAAGATGAATGAGCTTATCAGAGGACCATGCACTGCCTCATTGGGTCCAATTTAATTAAACAAAGGAACTGTTCATATGGAAAGATTAATAGAGCAGCCATATACAGTAACTGCTATAAAAGTATATCAGAGAAACACATAAACAGTTAAAGGCAGCTGCTATGCAATATTTTCTCTCATAATACTGATGAAAATCATCAGGTGATCAGAATCATTTGACCAGCCATACTTGTCTTGTTGGTAAAGGTCTGAGCTTATGTGTAATTCACAACAGCTGGAGATGCTGCTTGCATGAACAAGCTACTTGGTGATAACTGGAAATTTCCCTAGTCAATCTACTCTAGCGCTTTCTCCAAGTGTGTGAAACAAGTTGCCCTCTTTGGGGAAGGACTCAAGCATGTCTCCCAAAAGAAATGTTGTTATATGAAGTCACTTCCCTTGCATCAGAATATTTCTCTGGATAAAAGAAATATTTGGCTTTGGTCACAGAGTAAGTACATTTAATTACCCAGGAAAAAAAACAAAACAAACTAGTATCAAGAGAACTCAGAACAACTAGTCTAGCAAATAATTTACTGGTAAGGAAGGTGAAGAAGAGGAGGGTAAAATGAATGAGATGTAGAATAAATCAAACTTATTTAGAAAAACATAAAGTTAAGGTAGCAGTGTTACACTTTTGGGTTGTGAATGCCATTTCACGTTTAGGTACTTTCAGTTTGACAGCATTGGTTTTGTAGTCTGGACCATGATAAGTCACTGCAAGGCAGCACAGTCCAGAACCACTCTCAGCCTTTGTTTGAATATCACAAGGTCTGGGGCAGCAGAGTATGTTCTATTTGGGAAGTAGGGCAGCAGAGGTATTGCTGGACAGAGCTGTGGCATGTTAGGAGAGGAAATATGGAACTCTGTATTAGTATCTGCAAAATTTCTCCATTGCAATGTAAAATGAGAGGAAGGAAAGTCCTTGCTTTGAGGCAGCAAGGGGTCTCTACCCAGTAAAAGTTCTAGAGTACTGTCTTAGAATTCTTCATTCCTGGGAGAAATTACTGATTTTATCATAGGAGTTTGGACCCTCAAATCCAAAAGAACCAAGTAAAATGAAACATTCAGGCAATTTAATCTGTGGTTCAAACTCGAACCTTTTTTTTTCTCTGATCACTACATCTACCAGCCCATGCAAGTGCTGCAGTCCTTTACTGCTCTAAACAGTAATAGCTGCAGCAGCAGCTTCTATGTCCTTTTTTAGTTAGAACAGAACCGGAACTTTCAAGGGACAGTGTTTCATGAGTTTTCACCACCATTTGCCCACCTTTTTCTTCACACTGAGGCAGTACAAACACCATATGGGTAAGCACAGCATTCCCAACAGCCTTTGAAATGTCACATATTTTTCTTCCCCTCATTCTAGGCGTGCCTGGCTCTCTTGAGTAAAAGTATGCATTTGCTACAGAAAATATCCCAAGTACACTGAAAAGTTCTGTATCAACTGCAGATTGGAAGAACCTAATGAAAGAGGAAAAAAAGTTCAGTAAATTCAGTTCTAGTGAATGAAAACTTACACTGTAATTTTGCAAAGAATTCAATGTACTGGACTTCATTTTCAGGTGGAACCTCTTACACTCAAATTTTTGGACTGCGAGGATTGCCTCACCATCACCTTTATCCTCCTTCTACCCTGTAAGGTGTGACAAGTGCTGACCTACATCACATATTTCTAAAGAGAACTTAGCTACTCTTTTCCACCCAGAAGACTGGCAAGGTGAGGTGGGCAGGGAAGGGCAGAACTCACAGGTGTTTAGAAGCTGCAGGCCACCCGGCAGGTCCAACAGGCAGCAGAGGAAATGGGCTGTGGCTATGCATCAGCTGCTCTTGTCTGCTGCTCATACAGACAAAATGGCTGGGAGAGTCTCCAGGCAGCACCAGGGAGTGCGTCCCTTTAGGAACTAAGACAACCTCCACATTGCCTTCCATGGGAAGCAAGGTAGGAAATGTCTTCAGAGCATTTGCCTTTTAAATTTACATGAGGTCTCTTCTACACATTCTTCAGAAGATATCGCTTCTCTCCTCTCTCTCTGGCTCTTCTGATCTTTTGGTCTAAGAGCCACCTCCCATGTCATCTTTAATGGTAAATCAGCATGTACATGACTAATTTGAGTTCAGACAAATAGGAGTATTCTTAGCTGGGATTGTTCCCTCAAGAAATATGCTTAAGCCAGATTTTTTGGCTGCCTGCAATTTTGCCTACTGTTTAAATGGCACAATGCCCACTCATAGGCTGGTCAGAGCTTAGGGTATAATTGTCAGCCAACAGTGGATTAGATGTGTAGTTTCACTACAGTGGAAATTATATTTCCCCTGATGTGGAAACACTTTCTTTTTGCATCATTGAACAGTGCAACCACCAGGTTCTTTCAGAATGACAGAAGTGAATCATATTTCTGAGATAAATTACAAACCAAATCAAACCAAACAAAAAAATTAAAATAGAGGAAGAAAAAAAATCATGACGAAATTACAAATTGATGAAAATACTGGCTGTTTAATGAGAAATCCCCAAGCACCTATGAAATTGCTGGCAATTTATATAAGACGAAGAGTCTAAAAGATTTTAGTCACCAGTGAGGTGTGAAAAAGAAATGGGGGAATGAGAAGCAGTTACATACAGCTCTCATGCTTATTGCTGAGGTGGGATGTTAAGAAAAGGAATATATGATGCATTTTACAAGACTTTCTTTACTCCTATCAAACACACCAATTATATGACAGTAAGAATAAAAGAAAATAAAACTTTCCTCTCAGAAGCTGCATGTTCAGGATATGAAACAAAACCAGTACAATGGTTCCTTGGGCTGCTGTGGACAGAAATATGGAAATTTGGTCCAATCATACCAGTACGGACAGAGAACTTGCAGGTTTTCCTTTAAGAGACTGTAGTTAGTATGGTGTTTTCTGAGAGAATCTGCTTCTCCTCTGCGTGCAGGATTCTGCTCCTCCAGTGAATGCTCCATTTGGACATTGGTGCTTTTTCAGTATGGGACACCTTCTGTAAATAGGTGCAGCAGGATTATTAATTTCATTTTGCATGGTGAGCCACATGCACTTAGTGGGGGCACCTTAGTTTTCCATGTTGCTGGAGTTGCCCCCCAACATGGACTGTGTTCCCCGGTGACTGAGCCACAGGGTGAACTGTCCACCATATGCAATACCAAGAATTCAAGGCCACAAGGGTGGTTTTCTGCTTTGTCTTTGATGGGCTTGGTCACGATCTTGTTACTGAATAAAAGTGTATTTATTCTGAAATGAGCAAATGCATGCTTTCAGCTACTTCTCCTCCCTCTCTCCTCTCAAAAACTGGAGGGCTAAATCCTAAAAGGATGAGATAAAATATGTCTTGAGGGACATGGTCAACAGAAAAGCTTTCTCATTTCCTTTCATTGTATGCTTAGTGGGAACACTAACCCGGGACATGGAAAGTCACGTTCAATTATCTCCTGTTAAGGGCACTTCCTCCCAGGACAGTTATGTGATGGAGATATGATAAGTAACGTGAGAAAAGGCACTGTCATTCTCCCTGTGATAGTTACTCTTTGTTGCATGTAGTTAAGTAGGTCCTGGAACAAAAGTTTTCCTTTTTTTTTTTTTTTTCCTTTCTTCTCCCGGAAGGATGTTCCTGTTTTGTTGCCCCAAGCATTTCTGAGAACTTGATGGTGAATCAAACTTGGGCAAGAGTTTATTTTTTCCCACTTTCCAAAAGAGTGTCCTAACCTCTACGCCAACGGTCATTTGCAGATGAGTGTCTTTGAGAAAGCTGGCATATTGCTCCCCTTCATGAACCATGCTTCCTTCTGTGCTCCGCCAGCAATATGTGCATGACATCCCTGGCAGAGAGTGACTGCATAAGAGCAAGTAGATGATCTTCCCAGGAAAGTCTTTTCTAGCAGAAACATTCCAACCTCTATGAAATACTGCAAGGAAAAAGAAGTCTTTAACCTATGGGCTATAATATTCCCTGAGTGTTAAAGAGGGATGCTCTAAGGGGACAGTTTAAGAGGGAAAAGCACTACCATATGGATGGTTACCTTAATCAGTGGGAAAATGAATTAAGGAAACACGGACAAGCCTTGTGCCAGTGTGGTGAAGCCAGAAATGCCCTATTCTTGGAAAAACCATTTCCAGCAGTAGCTGGTTGGTGAATTTGACTCAAACTGAGAAGTAGTTTTGTGATGGTAAAAACACCTTTCTACATACAGAAAAAATTTGGTTTAAAATATGTTTTTACAATGGGCTAACCATAATCCATTCTTAATTAAATGCAGATTTCATATATTTATATATGGACTGATCTTTAATAGCTTCTCACATGCCTCTTGGGAGACTGAAGGATTCCTTTCAAGGTGGGGATCAAACAGGAAACAACTGATTTACACATATTCCCAGTGATGCTTTCCAAACTGGAAACAGTGGGGTGCTATGCCCAAATGATCATTCCTGCTGAAGGCAGGGTTTACAATACAAGATTAGGCACAATACCCTGCTAATATGGCAATGTTGGTTTCAAAGTCTGCACTAAGACATACTGTACTCTGTGTCCCCTCCAGTATGGCAAATACCAACCCAACAGCAGCATCTCTGAGATCTCTGCACAAGGTTCCTACCACCCAGTACACACGGCGATAGCCATCCAGATTTCCATTTTCTTTACATAGGGTTTAGATTGTCTATAATGCCTATGCAGTTTCTTCCCTTCCTAAATTGGACATCTTATTAATTCCAGCAAAATTAGAGGGAAACCCCTAAGAAGATAAACTTATATTTGGATGTGGGCTGGTAGTCAATGGAGTAACATAATAATTATTTTCTGTCTGCAGTGGAACTATATACATTTCAATGGTTGCAATTTATATTCTGTTCCAAAATATATGTAAAACAATTTCCAGTGACAGAATTTAAATTAACACATGCTTTATACACAATGGAGGAAACATCCCTTCTCCATGTGTTGAAATCAAATGGGATTTTGTATAGACAACCCTGATATATGCTTGCAAACATCCCCTAAAATATCATTACACTGTGGAAGGATTAAAAACATTGAATCATGTGGTGACCTTTCAGTTGAACAGAGAATTTAACCCTCAAGTCAAATTTATTGTTGAGAGTTCACTGTCTCTTAATTTAGTGCACTTCTTACTATCAAGCAGAAAGCAGAATTACATTTTTGCCTTTTATTACCACCAAATTAATTATGTTAGAGGCACTGTTTGGGTAAAAGTAGCATATTCTGGATCATGTTGGGTCTGAGTCTCTGCTGGATAGTGCATCTCACTATGCATCAAGCCGTATAACACTTAGCATACTTGGCTCCGAAAATATGGCAGTGCCTATAACAAAGCTGTAGCTGAGGAAGACATCCTTCTGAACAGATGAAAATAGAAGCAAAATATTAATGTATATACATACTATATTCCAACTTGTGCATTAATGCCAACTAACCTGATGCTTTTGTGGAACTGACATCGTGAAGTCAGCTTTTAGATAAAATGAGCATAAAGTCTGTTCAAAGGGATCAGTTAACCTTTTCCCTTTGCTCACTTTTTAATATCTGCATGGTTATCTAGCACACAGCTAAACAGGAAGAACAACAAACTCAAATTAAAAAATTACAGGAAGGAGGAAAGGAGCAAAGAAAAAAGAAAAAGGAAAAAGCAAACCTAAACAATGCCTCTTTCTGTGACAGCAACTCTCTCTTAACAGCCTCAAGTGTTTAACATATTGAAACAGTTCATCTTCCTTCAATGAACTTTAATAACTCTGCCAGGTAAGAAGCTATGCTCCATACTTCTTCATGTTGTCTTTTCCCTTCAACATATCTATACTGATCTCCTCATCTGGTCAACTTTACAGCTCCGGTGTTTGGAGACCAGTGAGCACAGTTATTACCATCATCAATAACCTGTCCCACTTTCTCCTCTTCATTTCTCAACCCTTCTCTTTCCCCTTCAAAATCTAATAATAGCCCCTTGCCATGATAGCTGATCAATACAAGAGGGCACCTGTTCACTTTACTCAACACACCATGCTAAAGTAACATGACAAAGGAACAAATATGATTCTGCCTGAATTGTGTCAAGTAACAAGAAAACTATCCAGGAAGTTTCCCTTCGGGGCAAATTTCATGAAACACTACAGATAACCAATTTTTAGACATAGAACTAATCTCTTTCATCTCACTTTCTCTTTTGCTTCAGGTATGATAGTTGGAAACATTAATACAGACAAACTTCAGGCGGCAGTTGCAGCACAGGAGCTGCAGCAGCAGCCGCCTACGAGCCAGCCTTCTGTGCCAGCACCTAAATCACCCTAATGAATGAAATGAGCAAGGTGGAGCGCTCACCCCCACGCAGAGTGAAGCTCTTAATATGCGCACGGAGATCAGGTTTACAGGGTTTATGAAACCACAAGGAGCAAAACATTTGCATGTTTTTTTTGACTAGGGATTTTTTCTAAAGAAATGTCAATTGGTGTTTTAAAGAACCGGTCCGTACTTAGCAATATTAATTCTTATTTTTCCACAAATGTGGACGAATGTATTGTTATCAGCTGTTCAGTGGCACTTGCAGGCAAATTTTTTGGTTACACATAATTCATATCAAATGTATATTTGAAGGCTATGCTTGCTTGCACGTGCATTTACTAAAAACGTGGTGTCATAGATAAAGCTCTCTGATATCTCTGTAAAAATATTTGTTAATTAAATATTGCAAGTCAGGTAGATCAGAACTGCAGAATCACTGTCCAGACAGGAGAATGACAGAGTCCTAAAGGAAGAGATAGGTACTGAGAGAAAGAACTCATTTTAGTTATCTGATTATGGTCAACGATTTGCCTGATTAAACTCTTATTACACAAGACTTGGAAGTTGATCTAAAATTTTCATATTAGAGAGCATTAAATACTAACCTAACTACTTCATTTCCAACCCCTGAAATAAATCATTCTAATTAATTAAGGTTCTGCAGCCTTCTCTGTGCGGAGGACATATGCTTCTGTCAAACAATACAGGCTTTTTCTACACACCTGCACAAGCATATCTCAAAACAACACTAAGAGGCAGTACAAATAAAAGCCACATTAAATTATCAGATTTAACTTAATCCTTCCTTTCCCATCCCAATTTTGTGGGTTAGAAATGAAAAAATGGGAATATTTCTTTTTGTGTATTAACTGAACATGCAATTCTAAACCAACAAGATCTCATTTTATTTTCTGTACAAAAAAACCCTATACTGTAAGAATTATTAAATATATCAGTGCACTTTGTAAAATGCTAGCAGTTGGCTAAGAATGGACTGGTGCTTTAAATGCACAGGCTGAACAATTGAACAAAAGCTAGTCTTACATTATTTCTGAATTGAAACTTCAGGACACTTAAATTTCATTTACTATTTTTGTTTTCCTGTTACATTTACCCTACCAGAATGATAATTAAAAAATAGCTTAAGAAGCTGGCTACTGTTTGAGGAAATCATGTGGTTTTAGGGAAATGTTTTATCTTTTTGATACTAATGCTAAGAATTTTCAATAATTAAAAAAACAGAAACTGCAAAAATATTTAATGTAACTAGCAAATGTGCTAGATGATCTCCCCTAGATGATCACACCTTTCTTGTGTGTGGAGTGAGTTAAAATTCTTTTATTTCACTAATGCTGATTCATCACTTTCTTCTTAGTTTACATTTCCAGTCTTAAATACATTCTAAGACAGCTCCTATACTGTGGAATATTAGAGAATACGCTGCTCTCTATGACTAAATATTTTAATGCCTTATATTCTCCTACCAGTACCTAATATTTTCTGGGGTTTTTTGACAACAAACTCAAGTTCTGGCTTAAGTTAGATAATAGATGAGAATTATTTTCTCTTTTGATGACACTGTCATTCTATTTTGAAATTACACACACACCTCTCTAAATTGCACACAAATAGTTTTATTCCTTTGTTAAATAAATGTTTCTCTATTTAGCTGAGGTAAATACTACATTACTATATCTACAGAACCAAGAACAACCATTCTGGGAGGCAATGGGGAAAAGGTCTTTCACTAAGTGACAACCTTTTCACTAGAGTTGTATTGACTTATTTTCAAAACTTAAACCTCCCGATTATTACATAAATTTTGCTGTGTGCTGGAGAGGCAGTATGTTTTTGCTGTGTTGATTTGGTTTTTTATGGTCAGGTGAACATGTGCATTCCTGTGCATGCTGGTGTTTCTGCCTGGCTGCAGTGACATCTACTGATGGCAGAACCCTTGAAATGGAATTGTGGATGGCCAGCCCAATTCGTGGATTTTCACAATGTTTCAGAAAGAGAGAATAACTTGCCTGGAACCCACTGCCCACAGGCATTGTAATCTTTCCTAAAGCTTTCTTTTCCATAGCTGATTGAGAATCAACATCCTCACTGCACACTGCACACCAACGGCAAAACAAGGAGCAGATCTGATGGCAAGACCTGAGGAGGACATGGGCAATTCCCTCCTTATTCATCTCGTCTCTCTGTCCTCCTGTTTCCAAATTTTTTTAGCTCCTCTCTGCCACCCCGGATTCACTGTATATGTGTCAAAAACCAGCCAGTTATCTGTTCTCCCACCTCTCCTGCACTTAAGTTCAAATAATACTATCGTTAGCAAAGAGTACAGCTCTGGCTGCAACCTAAACCACAACACAATTAACAAAATAATTGCTTCAAGAAACATTGCATTCTGCTAATAGTTAAGTGGTTTTTTTAAAAAATAACATGAATTTCCACTCTTGGAACATCTGTGACCCATTCACACGGCTGCTAAGCAAAAGCAACATTATTGCTATAGAACCAAGACACCCTCCCAGTCCCCCCCACAGACCCACACGCCTGTTTCCTCCCATCCTAAAACATGCACACGAACAACACACACATCTTTTTATCGTTGTGATTTTGGAAATATGACAGAAAAGTATCTTAATTTAAGACAGCGATTCCCAAGGTGCTCTGCTCTGGCACAAGATGCCTGTAGTCAATGCTTTTCTTTTCCAGTGAATCATGTGGTAGCACTGAGACTAGTTCTGAATTTATCATATTATTTAAGTGGCAAATTTTCTCTATTTTATTTTCCATTCCCTTTGCTCTTAGAGTGCAAAGGAGAGCTGTTCATGCTTTTCTCTACGCAGCAGGAGTTTTTTCACTTGCTGTTGGCTCTGGGTCAAATATTCATGTGTTATTAGTGCAAAATCTCTGCAAAGCAAAAAGCCACTCTGCTGGGAAACCAGCTCACTGAAGAGAATGTTCCTTTTGGTAGTAATTAACTGTAATACTGTGGAGGAGTTCAAACAAAGGTGTAAACAAAACAAGAAAATTTACAGCACCGTCTTTTTTTCACCTGAAATATGAGAACTGTCTGCATGTATATCTTCACTTACATCAGATACGCTGCAGTTATAAAACCTGCAAAAAAAAGGAGGAACACTAAACATAATTTAAACAAGTAATAAGAACTTAATTTGCCCAAACTGTCAAAAGTATTGCCAACATTGCTGCACATGACAAAGCTCATCACTTCATCACGATTGCCTCAGAACAATATGACTTAGCTTTGAATAGCTGTCCTTAAAATCTGGCAATAGAAAACAAGTGCAAGGCACCCATTAACACAATCTCAAAAAGTTAAAAGGAAAAGGAGTTGTGCTCCAGGAACCAATTACGATGTTTGCTACTCGCTAGTGCCACCACATGGAGTGATATTTGAATATAAACCAACCATTATAGAACCAGGAAATTGTCTGTAAATAATACATTGTATACCATACTTCAAGTAAGAGAGCAGGGAAAGATATATAATCTCCTCTCTACTGTGCAAAGCTCAAACTGTGCCCTCGTGAAAGTGGAGATGTCCCATTTCTAAGAGCATGAATGCACTGTAGTAAAAGCAGAACAGTCAAACGGCTTTATTCCTCCAATAAAAGAAAGAACCATTTGGTAAAAGGATGCATTACACATTTTCTATTTAAATCAGTTTATAAGAAACAGATGTTAAGCTTCCTTTGGTAAGAAAAAGGAAGGGTTATAAATGAATTAACGTGACTTCTCCGCGGATCTTCTACTCTTCTTTGTTCCTTTAAAATTTTGTGTCAAAAGTAAAGCAAACTGAAATATACGGTGCTATAATAAGCTGGCATAAGAAGGGAAAATTATATTCAACTGCCACAGCCATAAAACATGCCAAAGCATCCTGTGCTACAGCACAAGGATCAAACATGTGCAATGCAAATACTTATTAAAACAAAGTGACTGTCAAACACAAAATACCTCTGGCATTCCCTATGCTGGCAAATGCCGAAGAGCGACAGACAAAATGATTGAGTAACAAACCTGCTGTGGTGTAATTTCAGTTTCCTATTCAGCTGAAGACACATTACAAGCTGGCTGCAGCACTTGTACAAAACAGGTTTACAGGAAATATTCTGGGGACAACGCTGATCTAGACTAAGGAAGGGACTTAACCACGTTTAAGACAACCAGCCAGTTCTATGCTTTCTATTTCTTCTTAGCATTTGCTCTATTATAAGGGTTGTTGGCGTCCCCCTCCCACCCTGTCCCCCATGTCACTAATGCCTTTAAAAAAGCTTTAATTGAATATCAACCTCTATGGTCTCTGGACAGTGTTTCACACATGGCCATCTCAGTGCAGGAGGGCTCAGGCTCCATGTGGGAATGCTGTCTCCCACATGGCTCCACTGAACTCATCCTTAACGATCTATCCCCGCTTACCTAACTTCAACACTATTTTTCCTGAGACTGCATTAATGAATCCAATAAATAAAGCATTGTATCACCCATGCAGTATAGACATTAATTTTAGAACAAAACATTAATCAATTTAAATTTATGTACTAATGCAGACACAATCAATTTGAACTTCTTATGACAATTAACAAAGCTTTTGCTACATCCCTAAAACACACTGACCCATCAATTATGGTTTGCATCAAACTAATGCTAATGGTAGTTCCTTCTTCCTTAGGCTGTCAGCAGCCTACCTGATTGGTCAACTCCAATGCAACAGATCAATTAATATAAATTATACATGCACGGAAAGATGGGTTAATATCATAAGTTCATTTAATTAATTGTGTTTGATTAAATGAGGTACTTTCATTAGCCCTCTTAGCCATGAACCATATATACATCATAATCCTTTTACAAGCTCAGCCGTCCAGACACAGACCTGACATTGGGAGCATATTCAAATTACCAGCCGCAGCCATGCAAACCTCCCTGCATAATTAACAACTAAACGAGCTGCAGTCACTTAAGCTGAAAAGAAAACTGTTCACATCAACCTCTCTGATACTGTTTAAATTGAAGATGTCATGGGTAAAACAAAGGTGAACAGACAATGGTAATTAAAAATTAAAAAGGACAAGGGGGATTTGCTACTAATGGAAGCAAAGTGAAAAGAGGGCTAAGGGGCTGGTTGTTAAAAAAAAAAAGAAAGAAAAGAAAAAAAAAGAAAAAGAATGCTGGTGTTAGGTGATTCTGCTCTTGTTCTCATAAGAGTGAGGCAGGGTGAACAGTGTATGTCAGGCTTCAGAAGGAAAATGATAGCACAGAGATCATCCTATAGGGTGAGCTTACAAGAAACATTGCATTAACAGCTGAATTCCTAACACAGGCATAGCCAAGAAATTTGGTTTTATCCCATATGAAAAATATGCTAGTTCTATTGGAAACATTTCAGTTTCATCAACTTAAAGAAAAATCTGAAAAGCAGTCTAAGACAGGCCTCCTTGGATCACCTACCTGCTTTGAAAGGAATTCTTTAAAATGGACTTTCCTGAAAGGAACTTATCTGAGTCCCAATATGAAAAAATACATAAATCTGAAGGCAGTTTTCCTCTCTTCCTTGGTTCAATGCCTGCCCTTCCAGGCACAATTGCAATTCACAGCTGTGCTCAAGATACAGCAAATACTGCAGCTCAACAGCAGCAAAAACAGAAGTGTGGATATGAGACCTCAGGAGAACTTGTTGACTACAAGTCAGAGGCATCACTTTGTAATAAAAATATTGGTGTGATATCCTGATCACATTCTGCATGTTAAACACAAAAGAAAATTATGCCGAAAGACTATAGGCACCCAGAGCTTCCAGGTGTTGGTTCATTTTCTCTGATAAAAATATATGTTCATTACTATTATATCACAGGCAGGAAAACACAAGTATGATTTTTCAAGATAATATAAATATATTGCAGATTTTTTTCAATAATTTAGATATCATAGTGCCAATGCAATTCAAAGAAGGCATTAAGTCCTCCTGGCGTACAATAACAAAGTCATGTTCAAACTCCTTTCAAAGTTAATTTCAACATCTACTATTTGACACAAACCTCATTACAGTGGAATTCCTTTGAATTAATGAAAAGCATTAGCAGAGTCTCTGCCCATGAATGGGCAAAATGGGGCCAGGGTACTCCATGTCAGGGGAGGGAGGTGATAGAAAGACGGAGAGCAGAGTAATGCTGACCAGCCATGACTTCCAAAAGACATGAGTGTTAGCTGTCCTGGAAACTCCTGGGAGCTTACAGCTAGCTAAATGTGAAGGTCATGCAAGTTGTCCCATTCCTCAGCGCAGTGATGCTGCCTACACGGATGCTCCACTACCATTTTTCTGCTATACATAGCCTTGTTACAGAAATGTCCTTTAAGCATATATTTTTACCACAATGTGTTAAACAAAAAACATCTTGCTCTGGTCAAGCTAAAAAACCCTATTACCTTAAAAGAAAAAAAAAGCAGCAATTTCTTTGAGATTCCAGCATCTTGGTACCTACTGCAACGCAAGACCATGATTTGCTCTTGTGATATACACTGACGACTTGCTCTATTTTGTCCTTAGACCATGGGGATGGATTGCAGAATTAATGAAAATTATCATAGGTTTTTGACAAAACACAGGAGAAAGACAACTCTCATGTTACTATATACACTGAACTAAATATCAAACATATTCATCAGCGTTATTATCTGTGTTATACTGCTGAGACAGAAAGGACTAAGGAAGGAGAGTGCACAGAAACTGACAGCTGTCATGGAATTTTTATAAATACTCATTTGTAAAGCTACAATGGGTTAATATTCCCAGATCCAAAGGTGCTTTACTGCATACATCTATCTGTCTTTAAGCCTGTATATGCTTCCAATAAATATTAATAAATTCACTTTATTTGTTGGCTAAAGTAGAGAAAGTAACAGTGCAGTTTATCCAGGGAATTGTAGCCCACAATTCCTCACACTCGCAAAAGCAAGCATAATTAGAACTTGATCTCTTACTAGTGTATTCACTGAAGCATGTTTCTATTTGAACATGTCTGCAGAAAAGCAGTTTGTTAACCCAAACTCTCCTAATTTTTATGTCAGTGAAGTTGCCATTCTGGGACACAGGCATGAAACACAGGAACAAACTGCAAGTGGTTTCAGGATAAGAAAGAAGGCAAAATGCTGTCTGACCAGAATGACTATCAAACAGTATAGAAAATATTCCTGCAATCACTGTCTAATGTCAGTTATCTCAATGGTAATACAAACAGATGCTTAATTCATGTAATGACAACCTATGTCTTGTTACAGTTTGCCTTCTCTTTCATGCACATTTGTTTTCAAAATGTAACCTTTAAGAATTCAATTCCTGGAGTTTAACTAATCTGCTTTCTCTACTAAAGCATGAATAATATGCCTAAGTATTGCTAATTCAGCATTGAAAAATAAATTACACTTTAAGCCAAACAATTAACCCAGAACTTCAAAATGCTTCTCTGTTCCATTGAATGTTGCAAGGAGAAATAATGAGGCTGCCCCCTCTGCTGCCCTCATCTTAAAATCTATGAAAATTTCACAGGATCTAGTAATATTAAATCAAGTTGCTGCTGACTCAAAGCTCCATCCAATAACTCATCATAAAAGCAGCCTTACTCCAAAGTTTAAAATTATTCCACTGAGCCTCCTCCTAGGGGTATTCCCACAGAAGATGTAACACACGCCCCTGTTGGCACAACACGTGCCAAAAGCCATACATTACATCCTTAGGGAAATAAACATGACGTGTTCAGAATTTGACGTTAACCTTACCTCTTCATTCCACTGAAAACTTCTAAGTTTTCTTTGGTAAAAAGAAGTCCAGCATGGTTCAAACCTCCCTTCTGTAAAGCAATGGAGAAAAAAAAACATAAAGTGTTTTATACAGTTTTCTTGTAAATTACTCCACCTGTGATCCAAAATATCACAAAGTCTGTCCAATTTTACCAGAGAACATCAGAAAAGTGTAGAAAAAAGAACTGAATTTCTAATGTAAAGATGAGGAAAATAAAAACAATGATAATAACAAATATATACCAAATTACATTTTTAGTCTTTCTCATGAGCTGAATAAGAGGGTAACTACTTTCTTTTTCCATTTTAATAGAAATACAATATTTTTGCTCTGTGCTTTCTCTGCAACTCATGAAAGTCTTGTTGACATTTAAGCAGTGTGGAAAATTCAGAAACGTCTTCTGGTTTAGGTGTTAGTAAGGTCATAAATAATTGTAGAAGAGATGCTCAGTCCAGAAGTTGTCCTTTAAGTGGAGAAAAAGGTTTTTGCTATTTTTTTTTTTTAAGTCAGCATATCATCTCTACCTTAACCTTCTGAGACTTTATTAGAGTACATTACAGACTTCATTTAAAGCACAGTACATTTTCTCTACTTTGTTTATATTGTTTTGCTCTTCAATTAGGTTTTTGTCCTCTCAAAATTATTTTAATAATTTTTCACATATTCACAGGCATTTATAAATAAAACTATGAAGAAAATATCAGGTAAGCCAAATAAAAAATTAAAACAAGGCCCTGTAGGAGCATATATTCTGTAAACCAAGTGATATCCACCTTGATGTGCAGTTCATGTTTTGTCTACTTGTTTCTTAATTTTATCAACAATTATGCTGTCTCATCAGAGAATATTAGATTACTTTCAATGCATAGCAGACAGTATAATCTTATAATTTATGAAAAAACAAAAACAAAAAAACACCACCACCCGACAGTTATAAACAACTATTAACAGGTTTCCAAATTAATTACATTTAAGATATTAATATAATACCTTTCAACAAATTAACATGTAACATCTATTCCTTATGTTGAAAGACCTTTTAACATTGTCATTGGCATAGATATCTCCAAAGCACTCTACCTTGCATTTGTACAGACCTTCTGTATTAAGCAAGTTTTGCCCTTAAAAAAATCTTCCTAGAAAATTCCTTTTATATACTTGAAGATTTTAAATCATCTAATTGGTTTAATGAGCAACACATCTTCATCTAAGAAAAGCTTAATGTCATTCTACCTTTAATACTTGTGAGCTATCCTACAGACATCATTAAAAAGGAAAAAGTAATTATTTTAAATGACCTTCATATACTTACTCTGATAGATTCCTTAGTGAAGATGGACAGAACTTTATTGATATTTAAACTAAAGGAGATCCTGAGTCCATGTGATAGATATTTCAAGTCAAATCCCATGCTCTCATGAGCTCGGGCAGCACAACAGAAATCAGAGGCAGCACATCTATTCTCAGCAACTCAAAATTCAGACATCACGAACAATGCTCATGGAATCATTTGGGTTGGAAAGGACCTTTAAGATCACTGAGTCCAACCATAAACCTAATGCTATGCCCATTAAGGCTCAAAATGCCTATTTAGAAACCAGTCAAGTATTGAGAATCTTCTTTTTTTGAATCAGAGGCTTTTTATATATTTAAAACAAAATCAGACTACTGCCATTACTTGTAAGGCTGGAAGAACAGGTACGTTATATAGGATTCATTGGAGCATGCCTTTCTTTCAAGCTTAGTAAGTAATAGCAGAGCTCCAATTTTTGTAATAAATACATAGAAAAAGTCTTGATTTTAAAACCATAAAGAGAACTGAAAGCTCTTTATAGTGAGGATCAGTTTCCTACAATTGATTGTATAAACGCCATTTTTGGTCTCAGGTTTGGCAGTGTGGGAGGAAAAGAGAAAGGGAAAAGGAGAACAACAGTCTATCTTTAAAAAATCGTTAAATTCACTGCAAGAAATAAATCTGATAGGAAGTAGAAAATCCCAAACTTTGCATTATTCTGTTTTTTGACAAGTGAAAGTTACTCTGTTTTTAATTAGGTATGCATGAGTCTTGTCAAGACTCACTGTTAACACTGACAGCTTTATTATTTCGAAATTTCTTCTGCTGTTACTGGAAACACTCTTTGCCCCACATAGGCTAACGCAATTATAACACAACGATAGGGGTGAAGAGAGCAATATTTATGTTGCTGTATGTTAAGAATGAAACTTGGCACTGCAAGCACTGCACTTTTCAAAGGTATGTGTGCATGTACTGGAAGAGGACCACATTTTCCTCTTAGAGGCAAGTTTATAAAGCATTGCATTCACAGCCAAAAAAGGTTTTGGCCATAATTGAAAGAGGCATAAAAACATATTGCCTCTTTCAGTAAAACCCGTCTTATAACTAAGTTCTTTTAAAACTGTTTAACATCAAACTTGTTCTCTGCTCACAGAAAATGCTCATTGGATTACAGAAACTAAACTTCTTATAAATGAAAGCCTTTCCTCCAGCATACAAATGCATACACATGTGCTTTGCATCCTTAAATATGTATTTTGGTAACATTGCTCAGTGAGAACACCCACTATCACATTCAACAAGAAAAATAACTGCTGAAATCATAACCATCCTTTTACGGGGATTGAAAAACTAATTTTATGAATGTTAGAGTCCAACTACACCAGCAATACTAATTTTTAAAATTTTTTAAATTTAGCAGTATTCTGATATTCCGTATGCCATCTAATTTCAGGTAAGCCATCTGAGACCTAAATGTACCAGCATCTGACTCCTCCAGTCATTTATTAGTGTTTTTGTAAGTGGAATGTCAGTAGTATGAAAGATGTAGGCAAAGGATTACAGTGTTTAACAGCTACGAGCAGACTAGTCTTCAGATGCCCTGGAACTCAAATGGATGCTCTATATCTAAAGTTGTAATTCCAAAATTTTCAGTCCTAAATTCCAAATTACATCAGAAGACTTCCCATGACTTCATGTAATCTCTGAAATCATGACTCTGAGCAATAACCTCTGAACATTGACTTGGCTCAAAGAAGAAATTTGGTATTAGAAAAACAAACTGGGAATCCACAGGACTAGCCCCAATTTGCAGCCATGAGAACCTCCCAGGGTTCAGGCTCTCACCAGCACAAGAAATGACAAATTAAGTTTAGTAGAAGCAAAAACAATTCAGTGATTGATTGAGAAGATAGAAGATCCCATGCCTCGGCGTCTGTATTAAACTACTCTGGTTGAGAACTTTTCTGACAGAAGTTGACTTCAGCTTTTTTTCTGACTTTCCTTTTGCTCCTGGGAAAATCACTGATGGCCTCACATTCCTAATTTTGAAACTGGGACAACTATCTGCTCCCACACCTCAGATCTGTGCTGTCAAAAGCATGCATCAATGTCTAGGAAGGACTTACAATTCCAGTGAAGGAGACCACCAAAGAAATTTCAGTGTATATAGAACTTGGACAAAAATTCAGCTGTAGTAATGGTAGTTCAGCTCCAAAGGATTTTGAAGGACTGGAAGGAAATTTGCTGGCTCTTGCTAAGGAAGAAAACTGAGTCTAAACAATATTTTTTTTCTCTATGTACTTCAGAGAAGTGTATCCTTTACAGGTGGTAAAATACACAAAATGAGGTATGAAAAGAAATCCCTGACTCAGAGAGCTTGCCAGATTAGCAGAAAGGTGTTGGTGCAATGCAGTATTATTCCTTTGCCTTCTGAAAAGAAGGCATCCCCTCTCCCAAAACAGCTGCTTTACTGCCATTACATCCAATAACACCCAATGTTAGCACCAGCATTCAGCTACTGTTAAAACTTTCAGTTGAAGACTTCTATGAAAAAAGTTATCTGTAATTCAAACTCCATCTGTACTTACCTTTCCTTTAGTGGAATGATTTTAGTCATGAACGCCCGAGAAATTATTGGAAATCATCCTGTGGTGTTTCCACCTCCGACAACCAACCGTCATCGACAGCACAGGATGCCTCAGATATGTAATCCTAAAACATGTTTATAAATAATGAGGTGTTGAAGACTACGCTCATGCAGAGGTTCTTGAACACTTCTCCATCACCCCACTTTATATGGTCTTGGCCCACACAAGTGTCCCAGCTGGGTCCACACCCCCAACTCAGCAAGGCTGGATGGGAAAATAAGGCTTAGCTCTCACAGCTGGACTCACACACAACTCTCTAAGCTAACCAGCAATAATTGCACTCTGAAGGCTGTGCCTTCAAACACATCATTTCTGGGAATTCAGGCTTCTTACTCCAAAGTTCTGGAAATGGTTTGTCATGAACACAAAAGTTCAAGTCCATGACTTTTCAAAACCAACTGAGCAAGGAATCTTTCCCTCCCTGCAATATTAATTCCTTGGAGGCAACAAGAAACAATGCTCCCGCACAACATGCTCAGTTTAACCTTATTCTGGATCCATCTCCCACTTCCCATGAGACTGCACTACTTACTTGACTGCAGGCTCTTCTGCAGGGCATTTCTCCCAGTTCTATCCCTCTCTTCATGACATGTTTAGAAATATATATGCAACCTTGCTCTCTAATTCAATGAGTGTCTTTCCAGCTCTGCAATTCATTGGAATGAGAAGCCTGGATAGCAATTTTACTTCAGTGATTATTCAATCTACAATTTTTAAGCAGTCCCTGGAGGAGGGATTACACCCCGCACCACTCTCTCCAGCTGCCTGCCCTCATCACTGAGTCTGAGTTTTGTATTCGGCCAGAGAAACACCCTGATCATTAAGTTAAACATTCAGATGCACTTTCTATGGCAGTTTATGTACTTTTAATGCAATCTGGGTAAATCAGGTGTCAGAA